>KZ072464.1:47758-58311 GCA_002091845.1 Anopheles cracens
AAAGCATTTTATGAAAACAAAATCAAAGCAGCCATCCTCAAAAAAAATCAAAGCAGCATGTCGTTCCATCCTTGAATCGAGTGGCGCCATCTCTTGAGAAGTAACGCAACCAAAATATGGGTTTACGAACTTCAGCTTATTTTCAGTAGCATTTGCTATGATTATAAAACGTTTCATTCATGTTAATTCATCATACATGTAATGAACTCACTAAATGTCACATCTTCCGACGAGCAATGAAATGCTAAACATCGGGATGTAGTAGAAAACAGAGCACAATGAAGTTATCTTTTTCCAAGAATTAGAGCCATTTCGTATATTTTTCAATCGTATTAATGTGACCTTTCGGAAAGCCATTTCCAGGAATGGTAAAGTGATAAAATTGACTTGCATACAAATATTCCAGTTGCTTATCCACACTAAGCCGTCGTCGTCGTCGTTCGTTGTAACAACAGTCGATTAATATAGTCGATCAGTGTTGGTAAAACGAAAGCTGTCGGCAGTTTCTTCTGACGGCGCGATTTCGAAAACAAGTCGCTGCTGCAACACGTGTGAGATGTGTCTTAATTGGTATGCCATTTGCAACCCAGGGCGGCACGTACTTCCCGGAGCACTTATCCCAAAGCAAACGCCGGCTCGCCGCGTGACCCGTGGGCGAGCTCCTAGCCCGAAACAATATCCATCCCAGGAGCAGCCTCGCGGCATACGGCTAAGATAAATATATACATTTCTCACTAATCGCAACATCCACGTGCTTCCACGTCGTCCTGGGCATGATTCATCCGGTGCCACATTCCCCACGCACACACACACACTTTCGAGTCAGCACTTACGCCGGGCACCACGTAGTCCGATCCTGGCACCCCACAGTCGGCTGTAAGTTCCGCGCACCAGCACGGATCGCTGACTGCGCGGAATCTATTTTCACTTTTTGTTATTTTCCACTCTTCGCACCCGATGTTTTCCTTTCCCGGAAGATAAATGAGACATTAGCGGAGGGAGGGTGCGGGCGCAGTCAATCAGTAGTCGTAGTCGTGGGTCTCCCGAGCACCCCCGGACATGATACTGCTAATGTTTCTATTCGGGCTTCCAAACGTCGGAGTCATTTTTATCCGGCTGGACTGGAACACCGTCAAGGTGGGGGCGCCGGCTTTCAACCGAGCCGGGCGCACTTTCACCGGCGTGCCAGAAATAAACACACGCCATCGGATACAGGAATGTGTCTTTGGTGCGCGTGTGTGTGTTTCAAGTATCGGGGCCCGTTTTCTAATTATCCGGCGTCTATTTTACAGACATTACTTTGGCTAAAAACACTATGCTATCAGTTTTGCGGGGCAAATTTTAGGCGACAGTTCGGCAGGTTCGTACTCCAATCTCACTCAGTATGCCGCACGTGTCTGCCGTCGACGAAACAGTGACCTGCAATCTTTCCCGGAAAGTTTTTGGCATAATGTATTCGGGCTTTTGTTTATCGTAAAAATGGTAAACATTCGTACATTAAGATTCACTCTGATTTCAGATGCTTGCTAAGGGCCTTTATGGTTTGTTTGTGCAGCAGAAGTAAGACCACACACGGTTGCTTGGAATGTTTGGGTAGGGTCAGTGGCACTATTCGTTTTTATTCGTACAAAGAGGATTGTAACTATCCGAACTAGAGTTGATTTTAGTTGGACACATCGCTTCTACTGACGTCTTGTGCTGTTATTCACTTGTTCTAGTTTTTCTTTAATTAATATTATAAAAAAAACAAAACTGAAACAGAAGTTTACTATATCTTCCTGCTCTTTTTCAAGATCGTTTGGCCAAAGCTCACTTAAGGTAATCCTTTCAATCGGTGAAGTAATTTGGAGTTTTGGAACGAAAACCCGCCGAATATTAATCCATCATTTGCTAGACGTCTCGAACGGCTTGATGTCGTTTAAATTGTGATAAATAGAAACGGTATCGTGTCAGGAATTGCTGGTTATGTTATTTTTAGACAGTATACACATAATATTTATTTTTTTTATCAGAAACTCTATAATGACGAATACGGAGAACGAAACGAACAGCTATATGAATGAATCGAGAGTTATATAAGTTGATTGATTTTTTTCTATATTCTGGTCCTTTTCAGAGGTGGATTATCGTTGTAGAAACCTCATAGTCTTATTACTCGGATCGGAACCATATCGTATCTTTATCGAAATATTAACGAAACCTTATCGGAACCTTATCTTATCCTTGTCGGAAGCTTATCGGAGCCTTATTAGAGCCCTAATGAAACCTTATCGGAACCATATCGGACTCTTAACGGTATCCTATCGAAACGTTATTGGAACCTCATCTCAATGGTATAGGAACGCTATCGGACAAATAAGGACCCATAGCACCCATTCGCTCAAGGACTCCGTATGTCTTGATCCGCGACTGGCCCTATGTTTGAAATGTATACCGACCCAAAGGCAAAGATCCAAAACTAGCACTTAGAATGAGTGGCGCCATCTGGCGATGGGAAACGCGACTAATATCGCATTCAATTTTGCTCCGTTCACACTGAATTCATTTTCTCCCTGTTCGGAAAAGGCAATATTCGTCCCAAAACCACCTTGATTGCATTTAAAACCATTGCGCCTGCGTCGAACCATTTTGCGCGATGTTTATTTAATAAATATCTCAGCTAATATATTATTGAACGCATCCCTCGCCCCCATCGGAAGCGCTACTCATTAATATTACTACCGCTACCAGAGCGGCTAGATCCCAGCGTGCAAATCCCAACTCTATCCCCGCGAAGTTATGGCATCTGCAAACGCCACCATAATTCACCCCAGAGGCCCAACGGTCGCTCCACTTGGAAATTCATAAATTAAAGTGACCGCTCGTCAAACAATTTACGTTTGAGCATGCATTATTGAATCATCGCGTCCCCTCCCCTTTGGAGCCGATGTCACATTCCCGCGTGTCAACTGTGTTCGCCGAAATGCATCGCGATTCGAACCCCGCAGCTGCACGGCCCAATCAAAGGAAATCGGGTTGCGGCGGATTGGCGCTGTATCGCACGATGAATTAGGATGCCATGCGAGCATCCGTCCGGTAGGAATCACGCCTGATCCGCGGCGTTAGGCAGCGGGCTCGCCATTCCATCGATAACGGGCGCGGGTCAGGCTAGTTCTCGGAACCTTATCCGATGGGAACGAAACAATGCGACCGTATTCTCATTCCCGTGCGGCATGCCGGGGGCAAGCATCCCCTTTATCCTACCCACCGGTGCCTGTGCGAGATTGAAAACTGGCCGTAAATGGTAAAGGTATTATGTGCGGTACGTGCCTACTGTGATTTCATAAATAAATAACCAAAACCACACCCGAGGCGGTGCGCCTCGCGCGTCGTTTCGCACGTAGGCACGCACGGCAACCGCTGGCGTCAACCATAATCATAAACACTCTGGCCACTTTTGATGGCGCGCGATGGGGACGAGATCGAACGCTGCGAGATATGTTGCCGCTCCCGGCCCGTCCAATTCCGCCTAAACCCGTCGTCGTTTTGTTCTGAAAACACCACCACAACACATGGTGGCAGTGGCAGAGTCTCGATGATTTTTGTGTTCCTGTAAAGCGAAGCTATAGAACGCATCAAAACGAACCATTTTGAAGCGATCTCCACCCAGCCATCCGTGCATCTGGACCTTGCCCTTGCACATCGGAATGCGCCAACGGGCAAATAAAGATGAATTTAATTAAATATTGACGTGCGAGGCGCGTGTGATGCCGCATACTGTCGAAGGATTTGCGAACGAAATTCTAACCGTATGCAATCATCGGAAACAAAAGGACTTAACATGCTTTTGGAGCATGTCTAAAGCCCCCCCAGAAACGAGAGAAACAAAACTAATGTCTAATGATTGACGTGCGTCCATAACGTTACCTCACATGCGCCTTATTACTACACCGGTGCCATAAACGTGACGCCAATGGGAACGGAAACCCTACGTTCAACAAGAGACAGCGGTCCAGCAGCCGTGTCCGCTCTGTGGTTTGGGCAATGTCCCAAACGTTTGTGCATTAGTTATCAAAACTGATTCGAGTGATCCCTCAGAAAGGACTTTTACTTGAAACTAATTAAAAAAACACATGTCATTCAATGCTACTCCATCTTTAAATCCCTGTCAACCAGGAATCCCCACCGCAACCAGAAGATTCCAATCACAAAACACAAATGACTGTTGTCCCTGCACGATTCCCACTGTTCGTTCAGATCCATTTTAAAGTTTATTGTGCCGCGGATGAGTAGCGACTCACGACGAACCGGCTGCACAAAAGCGAAACAGCCAACTGCAAGCGCAACCACCCGCGTAGCAACGTGATGCAATTATGCATCTCCGTATCTCCTTCCCGTCCGGCCAACCACCCAGCGAGACGCAGTCAGGCAAGTGGACGCAACACCGGAAACCGCTCGCTGTCGCACCAGCGGGCAGTGAAAAGCTCACATTACATCGTTCGGTGCCACCCACCAGCACCGGCAGCCGAATGAAACAATGTGCTAAAAACAAGTGGGACTTCAGGACTCCCGGCTGCGAATGACACCTTGATTGCATTTAAAACCATTGCGCCTGCGTCGAACCATTTTGCGCGATGTTTATTTAATAAATATCTCAGCTAATATATTATTGAACGCATCCCTCGCCCCCATCGGAAGCGCTACTCATTAATATTACTACCGCTACCAGAGCGGCTAGATCCCAGCGTGCAAATCCCAACTCTATCCCCGCGAAGTTATGGCATCTGCAAACGCCACCATAATTCACCCCAGAGGCCCAACGGTCGCTCCACTTGGAAATTCATAAATTAAAGTGACCGCTCGTCAAACAATTTACGTTTGAGCATGCATTATTGAATCATCGCGTCCCCTCCCCTTTGGAGCCGATGTCACATTCCCGCGTGTCAACTGTGTTCGCCGAAATGCATCGCGATTCGAACCCCGCAGCTGCACGGCCCAATCAAAGGAAATCGGGTTGCGGCGGATTGGCGCTGTATCGCACGATGAATTAGGATGCCATGCGAGCATCCGTCCGGTAGGAATCACGCCTGATCCGCGGCGTTAGGCAGCGGGCTCGCCATTCCATCGATAACGGGCGCGGGTCAGGCTAGTTCTCGGAACCCCGCCTACTGCCAACTGCTCGGTAATGCTTTATGCTGGTCACGTACCATTTTCGCTGGAGAGTGTCTCAACTTTAAAGTAGTTCGAGCGAGCGACAGAAAAAAAAGGAAACAACATTGCCCAATAAACCCGTCCACTGGGTGGTTGTGGGTTCATTGAATTCTCATTTTTCATTCACCAACGTTCCGAAGAGTTCCGCCCGTGGAGCCCCTCGAGCGGGAAGCCATTCCGGAAGGAAATGTGCTATAAAATCGATCCCGTTCGTGCGGTTTGAAGCCTGGCCAGGTCGGATCTCAACGGAGCGAAACCCGGGGATTGTTATGGGCACTTCCTTCCTCGAGCTGCCAGCCGGCTCGCTCGTGCAGGTGAGCGAGAAGTGAAAGCGGTTTCAAACTTACGTCCTTCGGATGCATGTAACCCGAGCCACATTAGGTGCTTTGGCGCGACGAAACCCACTGCACGGTATAGTCCCACCAAAGGCCACCGAAGAGTTTTGCCGTGCGTCTACATACACACACGGCACGGTTCGTCCCCCTTTACCGGAGAGTGAAAACACTGTGTGAAAGGACACTCGTTAGCGGCAGCGATCACATTGATATTCGGCGCACGTGGACATTCGCCTTCATTAGGCTTCAATTGCGAGAATGACTGTCTCGCACCGACTGACGGGGCGTCGCACGGAAAACACTGATTTGTCGCAACGGATCAAGCAGGACGTTTGGTGGGGTGCTGATATGGTTCACCGTGCGGACGTGTGGATGAAATGAATCGGACTTGCTGCCTACTCCGATCGGGTGTATCGAAAGTCTCTCTGTTTTGCGCTTTAATCATACTCGCAGGCAGCCCGTTTTCTAATTATCCGGCGTCTATTTTACAGACATTACTTTGGCTAAAAACACTATGCTGTCAGTTTTGCGGGGCAAATTTTAGGCGACAGTTCGGCAGGTTCGTACTCCAATCTCACTCAGTATGCCGCACGTGTCTGCCGCTCATGCCGGCAGCGTTGTCTCCAGACGATATCTCCCGGTGAAGGTGGGTCGAAGCGAAAAACCCCCGGTACAGCAAATCGGGTCGGGCCTTCAGCCGGGAAGTTTGTATTGAATTAATCACTTTTTTGCATTAATTTATGACACAGCGCTTGGACACAGCGCACAGGATAATTAACAAACAGACGGGGGGGGCTGGGCGTTTTGCAAAGCGTGTTCCGTCGTCGTTGTCGTCGTTGATACGCCGAGGAGGAAAAGGTGCTGAGCTGGTTGTTTCGTTGTTTCGGCGGTGAAAAATTGCTCTCATATTTCCGGTTTGATTTAGGAGGCGAGCCTCGGCATCCTTTCAATCGGTGAAGTAATTTGGAGTTTTGGAACGAAAACCCGCCGAATATTAATCCATCATTTGCTAGACGTCTCGAACGGCTTGATGTCGTTTAAATTGTGATAAATAGAAACGGTATCGTGTCAGGAATTGCTGGTTATGTTATTTTTAGAAAGCATTTTGAGCAGAACTTTTATTTTGTGAAACAGAAACTCTATTTGTTTTGATCCGTTGGTATAAACAAACGAAAGACGGAGAACGAAACGAACAGCTATATGAATGAATTATATGAATATGAATGATTATCATTATAGAAACCTCATAGTCTTATTACTCGTATCGGAACCATATCGTTTCTTTATCGAAATATTAACGAAACCTTATCGGAACCTTATCTTATCCTTGTCGGAAGCTTATCGGAGCCTTATTAGAGCCCTAATGAAACCTTATCGGAACCATACCGGATTCTTAACGGTTTCCTATCGAATCGTTATCGGAAACTCATCTCAATGGTATAGGAACGCTATCGGACAAATAAGGACCCATAGCACCCATTCGCTCAAGGACTCCGTATGTCTTGATCCGCGACTGGCCCTATGTTTGAAACGTATACCCAAAGGCAAAGATATAAAACTAGAACTTAAAATGAGTGGCGCCATCTGTCGATGGGAAACGCGACTAATATCGCATTCAATTTTGCTCCGTTCACACTGAATTCATTTTCTCCCTGTTCGGAAAAGGCAATATTCGTCCCAAAACCGCCTTGATTGCATTTTAAACCATGGCGCCTGCGTCGGAACCATTTTGCGCGATGTTTATTTAATAAATATCTCAGCTAATATATTATTGAACGCATCCCTCGCCCCCCTCGGAAGCGCTACTCATTAATATTACTACCGCGACCAGAGCGGCTAGATCCGAACGTGCAAATCCCAACTCTATCCCCGCGAAGTTATGGCATCTGCAAACGCCACCATAATTCACCCCAGAGGCTCCACTTGGAAATTCATAAATTAAAGTGACCGCTCGTCAAACAATTTACGTTTAAGCATGCATTATTGAATCATCGCGTCCCCTCCCCTTTGGAGCCGATGTCACATTCCCGCGTGTCAACTGTGTTCGCCGAAATGCATCGCGATTCGAACCCCGCAGCTGCACGGCCCAATCAAAGGAAATCGGGTTGCGGTGGATTGGCGCTGTGTCGCACGATGAATTAGGATGCCATGCGAGCATCCGTCCGGTAGGAATCACGCCTGATCCGCGGCGTTAGGCAGCGGGCTCGCCATTCCATCGATAACGGGCGCGGGCCAGGCTAGTTCTCGGAACCTTATCCGATGCGAACGAAACAATGCGACCGTATTCCCATTCCCGTGCGGCATGCCGGGGGCAAGCATCCCCTTTATCCTACCCACCGGTGCCTGTGCGAGATTGAAAACTGGCCGTAAATGGTAAAGGTATTATGTGCGGTACGTGCCTACTGTGATTTCATAAATAAATAACCAAAACCACACCCGAGGCGGTGCGCCTCGCGCGTCGTTTCGCACGTAGGCACGCACGGCAACCGCTGGCGTCAACCATAATCATAAACACTCTGGCCACTTTTGATGGCGCGCGATGGGGACGAGATCGAACGCTGCGAGATATGTTGCCGCTCCCGGCCCGTCCAATTCCGCCTAAACCCGTCGTCGTTTTGTTCTGAAAACACCACCACAACACATGGTGGCAGTGGCAGAGTCTCGATGATTTTTGTGTTCCTGTAAAGCGAAGCTATAGAACGCATCAAAACGAACCATTTTGAAGCGATCTCCACCCAGCCATCCGTGCATCTGGACCTTGCCCTTGCACATCGGAATGCGCCAACGGGCAAATAAAGATGAATTTAATTAAATATTGACGTGCGAGGCGCGTGTGATGCCGCATACTGTCGAAGGATTTGCGAACGAAATTCTAACCGTATGCAATCATCGGAAACAAAAGGACTTGTTTGAAACGCTTTTGGAGCATGTTTAAAGCCCCCCAGAAACGAGAGAAACAAAACTAATGTCTAATGATTGACGTGCGTCCATAACGTTACCTCACATGCGCCTTATTACTACACCGGTGCCATAAACGTGACGCCAATGGGAACGGAAACCCTACGTTCAACAAGAGACAGCGGTCCAGCAGCCGTGTCCGCTCTGTGGTTTGGGCAATGTCCCAAACGTTTGTGTGATTCATAAATCGTATGTGACATATCAAACATCAGGATGCGTCTCCGGGCCACCTTCGCAGACAGAACGCTCCCGAGAAGAAGTCCAGAACACAATGGGAAATGGCCCCGAAATTCTCCTGGGAGAAGTCAAACGTCTCTGAAGGCAAATGGCATCGACACGACGACACCGGCCGTTAGTGGGCATACGGAATATTACTACCGCTACCAGAGCGGCTAGATCCCAGCGTGCAAATCCCAACTCTATCCCCGCGAAGTTATGGCATCTGCAAACGCCACCATAATTCACCCCAGAGGCCCAACGGTCGCTCCACTTGGAAATTCATAAATTAAAGTGACCGCTCGTCAAACAATTTACGTTTAAGCATGCATTATTGAATCATCGCGTCCCCTCCCCTTTGGAGCCGATGTCACATTCCCGCGTGTCAACTGTGTTCGCCGAAATGCATCGCGATTCGAACCCCGCAGCTGCACGGCCCAATCAAAGGAAATCGGGTTGCGGCGGATTGGCGCTGTATCGCACGATGAATTAGGATGCCATGCGAGCATCCGTCCGGTAGGAATCACGCCTGATCCGCGGCGTTAGGCAGCGGGCTCGCCATTCCATCGATAACGGGCGCGGGTCAGGCTAGTTCTCGGAACCTTATCCGATGGGAACGAAACAATGCGACCGTATTCTCATTCCCGTGCGGCATGCCGGGGGCAAGCATCCCCTTTATCCTACCCACCGGTGCCTGTGCGAGATTGAAAACTGGCCGTAAGGGAAACAACATTGCTCAATAAACCCGTCCACTGGTTGTGGTTGTGGGTTCATTGAATTCTCATTTTTCATTCACCAACGTTCCGAAGAGTTCCGCCCGTGGAGACTCTCGAGCGGGAAGCCATTCCGGAAGGAAATGTGCTATAAAATCGATCCCGTTCGTGCGGTTTGAAGCCTGGCCAGGTCGGATCTCAACGGAGCGAAACCCGGGGATTGTTATGGGCACTTCCTTCCTCGAGCTGCCAGCCGGCTCGCTCGTGCAGGTGAGCGAGAAGTGAAAGCGGTTTCGGTCTCGATGATTTTTGTGTACCATATCTGTAAACCGAAGCTGTAGAACGCATCGAAATGAACCATTTTGAAGCGATCTCCACCCAGCCATCCGTGCATCTGGACCTTGCCCTTGCACATCGGAATGCGCCAACGGGCAAATAAAGATGAATTTAATTAAATATTGACGTGCGAGGCGCGTGTGATGCCGCATACTGTCGAAGGATTTGCGAACGAAATCCTAACCGTATGCAATCATCGGAAACAAAAGGACTTGTTTGAAACGCTTTTGGAGCATGTTTAAAGCCCCCCAGAAACGAGAGAAACAAAACTAATGTCTAATGATTGACGTGCGTCCATAACGTTACCTCACATGCGCCTTATTACTACACCGGTGCCATAAACGTGACGCCAATGGGAACGGAAACCCTACGTTCAACAAGAGACAGCGGAGCCCGTTTTCTAATTATCCGGCGTCTATTTTACAGACATTACTTTGGCTAAAAACACTATGCTGTCAGTTTTGCGGGGCAAATTTTAGGCGACAGTTCGGCAGGTTCGTACTCCAATCTCACTCAGTATGCCGCACGTGTCTGCCGCTCATGCCGGCAGCGTTGTCTCCAGACGATATCTCCCGGTGAAGGTGGGTCGAAGCGAAAAACCCCCGGTACAGCAAATCGGGTCGGGCCTTCAGCCGGGAAGTTTGTATTGAATTAATCACTTTTTTGCATTAATTTATGACACAGCGCTTGGGCCGAGATTTGAGAACCGGGATCCCTTTCCCAAAGAACGTACTGGGGCAAAATTCCCGGCGGACCCAGCGCGATGGAGCAACAACCGGCCGACATCACGAACGTCACTTTATGT
>KZ072464.1:74379-87887 GCA_002091845.1 Anopheles cracens
GCAGCCGGCCCGAACCGTGCCCCCGAGTGCCCGGTTTATGTCTTCTTGGCATTTGGCACAACATCTGGAGCGTATTAGAAGCGATGCTGTGCAACTCCGGCGAACATGTGTTGCCGAAACGGTCGGTTAGCCGTAAGTGACGGACGTTTTGACACTTTCGATCAAGTTAATGTTGATGATCGTCGCTCCAATCGTAAACCTAAGTCCCAGGCAGCGGCTGCTTGGCAGAAATCAAGAGAACGATAAAGAGTGTGTGAGAGAGAGAGAGCGAAAGAGAGAGAAGTATGTATTGATTGACGTTTATTGCGAGAGGAATTACGCCTGAGTCTGTGGTATCCATTGTCGTTAACTCGTTTGGATCAGTTTGGGCTATTTTTTCCTCTTGCTTTCGCACACGATGCCCTACATTGAACTTTTTTGAACAGGTTTACATTTAGTTAAAATGAATTTTAGTTATAATTTAAACAGCTCCAGGTTAGGTTCGGAAATTTCTTGTTTATGTTCAATTTTTTCTTTCAAACTCTTCGATAAGATTTTTATTATACTTTTCATGTTCTTTTAAATTTTGTGCTTCGTATAAATTGTAAAATTTTGAAGAAAGAACATCCCTGATTTGCTATAGGTATTTAATGTTTAAATTTGGCACGTTTGTTTTTGTTTAGCAATTTATTTTCTTGGTATTTTCGATACGCACTTCAGTTCTAGCCTAGTATTCACATTGCCTCTCAATTTTTATACGAAGAGTAGAAGAGACTTTCCAGTCTTCTCACACCGTTTGGCACATGCACCCCCGGCATCATTTACAAATTGCCCCAAATTCATCCCGCCTTTCCCATCAATCGTTCGCACATGGTGCGTTCAATTTCATCTGTCTCTGCTGCGACGGGCGCGTTCCGGCGATCGAGAACATAGCCCAGCATAAATCCATCGTCACATGGGGCTAGGGAAAACGTCAACCCCACTCCAACCTCATAAGCCGAACCAATGCATCACGGAGTGTGTCTTTTGCGATGGTGGGAAAATGGAAAGATTGATCTTTTAATGTTGCTCCGGAAGTAAAACTCGCCCATTTAGCCCCATTATCAGAAATGTTTGAATACGACAAAAACAAAATTTAACGAAAAAAAAATCACTTTTCGTTAAACCATCCTGCTCCGTGTCCCAATAAGTGCTCACTGAAGAAAATTTGCTCCAGTGGCGAAAATAACACCTACCTGAAATTCGTTACCTCATTATCGATACCTTGCCGAGCCGGATTTTCGTTTTCACTGTAATTTTCATTTTCTTCCCTTAATGCCCGGTTCGTATTACCATGCCCCCAAACGGCAAGACCTGCAGCAGTGCAGTCGCAGTAGCGGTAGCCATTCCAACGTGACACCTCCAACATTTGTGCGATGCAAAGCGCTGCAATAACGAGCCAATTAGGATGGGAGGCCATCTACTCGTGGAAAAATGCTGTATGCAACCTACCTTTAGGTTTCCTTTTCAACGGAAGAAAATTCTCCCCTGCAACAAGGTATAAACGTTACATTCAATTAGCCGGAATGAATAAAGTCTTACCTCACACACATACACACGTAACCGCCTAAAAATTTTCCACTCCATCCTTATAAACGTGCTGCTACATAATCATCATAAATTATCAGCCTCCCACCCGAGGCCGTGGCCAGCAGCATCCTTTGCCGTATCGCATTACGCAAAACAATCGATCCAGCTCACCACACACACACACACCCACATCGAGGCCTTGGTTTCCCCATTATCCCGGGCGCAGGTTCGTAATTAACTGACGCGCAGCGAAAATCGGAACCAATCATTTTTGCACCCGCAAGCACATTTTCCCCCGTTGCCATGGAAACCCTGCCCGGCCAGAGGAGATTGAGTCAACCAGCCAGTTTGGATTTATGGGCAAACAATCGGGCATCGCAGTGTGCGCGTCTGTGCACAAAACGGGCAACGTTCCCGAATCCTGTAGGTGAGTTTATCGTGTGCTCGCGTGACTGGTGGTGTGTAATTTAAAGCACTGCCGGTTTTCCTATTCGGTGCGGTAGTTGCTCGTGTTTCTATTCAGCCGTCGGGATGGAATACAATCGCCGGTACAATTTCTTTTCCTACTTCGAGATTATCCTGCCTGCCTGCCTGTCGGTAATCTGGTGGAAACTTTCCGATGAACCTCCTGTTACCGGGCAACGGAAATCGCACCGTTCGCCGTACGCCGTGTGGCACAAAAAAAAAAGGCGACACGATAAGATCGCCCGAATTCGATCCCGAACGTGCGGGCCGATTGGCCGCCTCAGTCGGTCCGGCTGTCCGCCTGTGGGACGGTGTAATTATGCCGTGCGATGTGAAAATCGAACCGTATTGTCACCGCACCGAACGCCCAAACACGGTACACCTCTCGCTGTGGTTTATCGACCGATCGCGCGAAGCCTTAGAACGCGCACCAATCAATGCGTCACCGCATTACGCAGGCCTCGAGGAGCCTTGCGCGTGCCAAAACAAAATCTCGACCCGCGTTGTGCCGTATCTTGTGTGTTTGAACCGAAACGGTCGTCTGGTCGTCTGGCTCGCTGTTGTGCACCGTTGGCGGGTGTGCATGCCACGCACGCCAACGATTTTCGTGCGGCACAAAGCGTGCGAAAAGGGGCGAAAAAGAAAAGACCACCCGGCGGGTGCGTGTTGCAGGCGTTCCAGGACATCCGACGCACCGAAAGCGAGATCGATCGAGGGAGTCGGCAGCAGCGGGACTGCATCGATGGCAGCCTATTGATTGGCCATAAAAGCGTAAAATTTATGCTCCTGCAGTCGCGCCTACCACCACCCGGCCATTATAGTGTCTCGCAGGGTTCGCATTATGCCTCTCAGCTTAGCGCTCGCGTTGCCATGACACCACAGGCAAGCAGGCTATGGTCACTGCATCATCATCAGCATCATCTCTGTCGCGTCCTATGCGGGTATGTGTGTGAGTGTTTTTTAACGCTCTGTGTCCTCCGTGTTCCGTCTCATCAGCATCGACTGCTACCGGTGATGGCCAACAATGTAGCGGATATCCTTTCACGCCCCGAACCCGGCATAAAGGAACGACCACGGGAGCGCAAAAAAGCAAATCCCAACCACCCCCGGAGGGTGGTCCGAATCCGATACCTCCGGTTTCGGGTGGCGGCAGGCGAAATGCGCCCTGCTAATGGTAATCACAATATTATCGGTTCAATTTTCGGTGCCATTTGAAGCCGCATTATGGAAAGGAAATATTGACCACGCTAGGCTAGGCCGGCAGCCGCGTCACCGCCGAATCGCTATAATGCGATAGTGCGATGCTGTTGATTTTCGCCAATTCATCAACCATTCAATGGCACGCAAGCGGCGATGGCGCCGATGCAGCTTATCGCGCTGTCCTGCCCTGGACGATCACGGGCACATTTATGAATCATCGTGCGCGTCGCGAGAACTCGTCGTCGCCGGCTCGGAAACCTCGGGGAAGCTGTTTCGAGGAGCCGGAGAGAAGAAAAAAAATCGCAAACATTACGCTTCGCCATTTGCTGGGAAGGGATAATGCACGTACCGTTTCGCTACGCTCAATTTGGGTGCTCTCATCCGTTCCATATTTATGGATATTTTAAATTGAATGGTAGAATGGGTTTCCTTTCCGTGGGTGCGTGAACGATACTGGGATGGAATTTTTGCGCACATTCGTCCTTCGCTGGCCGATCGATTTATTGTGCATGGTACGGTCAAATTTTACTGAAGTTTTCATTCCTACGGATGAAAGATTTTTAGTTTATCGGTTTCATTATGAAATATTTGTGTTTTGCAGGTAATCATTTATCAATTACAATCAGCTTAAATTTAAAGAATCGAACAAAAATCTTAGGATCATATCGAGAGCAAGGCCGCTGAAATGTTATACAAACTTGACGAATTTGACTAGAATTTTGTATTCAACCTTTTGAAGCCTTGCTTAGGCTGAAACGAACGTATCGTAATTGTTTGATATGGCACATACGCCTACACTGAGCAATACCTGCAATGACAACTAAAAATTATTAACACATGTAAACAATGAGCAAATGTGGGAGTTTTGGTTGCATTCATCAAATTAGACATTCACTAAGCGGATGTTTCACGGCAGAATTCGTCGAAATTTTGAATGTTTTATGTTTTTAATAATTTTTCCTATTTTTTGTAAGACTCGTTAGAAGCCAATTGAAAGATACTCCAATACAAACTAAGTATTGGCTTACAAATAATGGATCTTACCCTAAATCAATTCTCTTAACCGTTATCAGAAACATTTTAGCGAATAACCTCTCCAAAGTTATCCGCAATAAGGCGTCTATTCGAGAGAATCCGTCCGCCAAAATTCTTCCAAAGGCCTGAAAATCAAACAAACTCTTGGCAAACCATGCCGAAAGAATTGAAAACAATAGATGCTTCACCAACTGCAGCAAATGTTTCCGGCGCATTTCCATTCGTGTCCATTTCTGGTCTCAGATATCTCCTCTCCTTCCGCAAACACACTTACAAACAGCCATAACGGAATATGATTGATTCGAGCAGCAAAGCCAACATTATTAATGACATCGAATATTTTATGTCCCATGCCGGCCGTCACCATCTCCGGCCACAGCGCCTACTAGGTGTCGAGGCAGCCGCCAGAAATTCCTAATTATCTGATTCCCACTGGGGAACTAAACTGAGCTCGCAAACGGAGACTTCGTCCCCGGCAAATCAAAAGAATCCCCGGTGCCCGCCTGCCCAGGACACGGCCGAAACACGAGGGTGAGGAAAATATGGAAAAACTTTTTCTCATTTTGAACTTTTGCACCAAAACAAATGTTTTTTTTTCCTCTGGATCCTGTCGGGGGTTTCGGCATCAAGAAATATGACATTTTGATCTTTTCGACGCCCGCCTCCAAAGGTTGAAAAATCATTGGAAAAATGCGCCCGCTAAGGTTGGATTCAAACCGGGGGCCTTTTTGGAACGGAAATACGGTGGAAACATTTAGCCTCGTCCGAACAAACCATGCACTGGGTTGCAAAATATATACAAAATCTCATTTGGTAGCGTTCAAAGCGACCGATTCGCTTCTGATGCGGCCGGCTCCAAACACCCATTACTTCAAGAGTGGACGATTTATTTTCGATTCGCAACCGACCTCTTGCAGCGTAATAAAGCGTCTCGAATTGGATTTACTGTAATTCGCATATTATGGCCCCACCGTCGGTCCAGAAGCGAGCGACCAAGTCCGTTGCCGATCGATTGGCGCTCGTAAAAGCGTGTAAAATCTCCATCGTTCATACTCTCCGGGGTCGAGCGGGTCGTAAAATTCGTCCAATCCAGTACTCAATCGCGGCCGAATTGCTCAGACGCTACTTCTGCTACTGCTCCCGTCCCGTCAATCGTCACTTGAGATGATGGTTTGACCATTAACGGACGAGTAGTCTCCAGGCTACGAACAGCCGAGGCGTGGAATTTTTATAACGAAATAATTTTTCAACACGCAGCCCCGAGTGTGGAACTGTGTGTCTAGACTCTATATTTTACCGCTTTGCTTTGAAGTGGAAGGCAAGATACACTTTAGAGGGTTTTTTTTCTTAACGAGAAAACACTATGAAACGAGACTTTTCAAAACAAGTTGATGTGCAGTGAAACAGCATCGAAAGTCGATCTTTCAGCTTCAGCTCATGTTGTGTGGATAACTGTGTCTCGTAAGTTACTTTTGATCCCGGTCAACCTTGGACAGAAGTTTACAAGTCAATTTCAAAGTTCAACGATAATCTGAAACATGTAATGCTATATAGCCAGCAGCACATAACAAACCAGGGCTCATCGCTGGCATCGTCACCGTAAGGGCAAAGTTCGATGCAACCAATGGTTCATTGCTCGTAACAAGCCTAAGGCAAAACCATTCAAACCAGCTCCAGCTGATGTTAATTTCTTGTCAAATAAGCGGTATATTGAAGATTAGAAACAGGCTTACAAGGATTCAGGTTTCATGCTGCACGTTACCCACTGTGATAGCGATTGGGTAAAGCAAAACATCGATATATGGTAATACATAGAGGGCAAATCAACTTGGGCTGAGCAAGAGAGAAGCCTAATCTGTGCAAGGGACAAAGTTTCTCTAAGATAGAAACCACTTTCAGACCGATAACCTCGACCAATGAGAGATGTTCCGTGTTAGGGAGCAAACCTCTATTAGAGGGAAAAATCCTTAAAAATGAGTTCTAGAAAACCTCTAAAATCTCATCTGGACCATCTCCCATTAGCAAAGAGTGTTTATTGCATGGTGGGACGAAAGATCCTTACACCAGGAAGAAGAAGAAGCTTATTTAATAAGAAATGCCTCTCAGTGCAAAACAGTGCTGAAGATGAAACCCTCTGTAAGGAAGACGTAGTTATAAAAAATATATAAGAGGCTAATAGCAGATCAAATAATCATATCTATATTTTCTGGATAATAATACCTCTACAAATATGTCTTCCGAGGACTTTAGCATGCCTTGAGTGTAATGTACCGATTTCAAAGAATGGATGAATCGAATCTAGAACATTATTTTTGCATGGATTTATATCTCAGTTGCATATATGATATGTCATTTTGATATATAATCTGGAAAGCATTACTTTAAAAATAGTTTAAAATCTATTTCAATGTTATTGTCGATCAAGCTAATAGAACTCAAACTTGGGAATGGACTGAAAACTCTCGTTCCAAACAATTTCGCAATAATTCCGTCAAACGGTACACTTAATGATTTGTTTGCCAAAAACTCCCCAAAAAGGAGAGCCTTTGTTTGTAGCTCTTCAATAAACAGCCCTACCATAAAACCCACACTCCAGCGAGAAGGTAAGGTCGGAGCGCAACCCTCCCCATTATCGTAATCCTTTTCATCTTACGCTCCTGGCCCAGGTGCACGGCTAAACCTCAATCCGGCCGTATTACCCGGCAGAGCACCCTTATCTTGACGGGAGCCCACAAATTAACCTCAGGCACTTTCCTGCTGGTGGCGCGGTGGCACGGAAGCTCATCAAGTGCGCTCCACCCGAGCGGGAATGCGACGAACTTTGGGGACAGCCCGGAGGTGGTGGGAGGCAGCACACAAGGACACACTAATTTCGCTCACGAGATACCGCACAAATGATCCAGGTGCGTCTCGATCCCTTGGCATCGGCCCGTATAGTGTGTGTTTGTGTGTGTGCGCGTTTGATGAATGTTTCTGCCTCGAGAGCACGCATAAAACGCGGATCCCACGCCTGGCTGTTTGCTTGGGGTGATGGGACTCGAGTTATCCGGAACGTATTGGGAAGGAGTATCCGTGGGTTTTATTACAAACTTATAGTTTATTTCACAGTAAAACTAAAAAACACGTATACTGGTACTCATGCATCCATTACACTGCACGCACACACTGCGTACCAGTCAAGCGTACCTTAGGTACGATTGTTTCCGACAACTTTGGAAACAGCGTACCTTGCTTCGAGCGTACCCCTGCGTACCTCAAATGACAGCTTGGTAGAAAGAGATTATCAAAGTAGGCTAGAACTTTTGGCTCACTACACGTTGCGTACCTTGCTGCGTACCGAACCTTCAAAAATCCTATGCAAAATGACATTTCAAGCTAGGTACGGTACGCGACGGTACGCAGTGTGTACCTGCAGTGTTAGAGAGAAAGCTTCCAAGTGAAGTAATGAAAATAAATCTAGTAGACCATGGAGAATCCATTTTCGATATCTCGGGCTGACACTAGACAAACGAATTTCAGAAAAAAAGAAAAATTATAATAAGATCACATAGTTGTGTTGCATAGAGCAGTTTGGTTATGAAAAAAATGTAATAGTATTAGCTAGAAAACTAAAAAAAATCATCAAACATTTCTTGTAGTAGAACATCACTCCCGTCTATATCTTCCAGGTTTCGTTTTATTCTAAAAAAAAACAGGTTGTCGTATAATTATGTTACGGACTGTGTAGTACATTGCGTTCGACATAAACATCATCAATATGTTAATATTCAATCAATATTCATATGAAAAAAAATACAGATTCATCAAAACAAACCACTTTCCATTATAATAAATGTAAACCACAGGATCAGAGCGAATGATTCGACTAGACTTTGAAAATATTATTCCAATAGAAGGATATAAGCTAGGATTGGTTAGGTTAGTTGATTTTATTCGACTTCAAGCAAATGAAATAAGTGAAAAAGTGACTCAAAACACAGTAATTCTAATCATAAACAGTGCCAACACCAACGAGAGCCGTTCTATTTACGGACACATTGCAATCAAGTGTAACGCATCGCGCTGTGCACACCGACATATTCTTGCAGTAAACAAATTTGCTATCACTCTGTTGATTTGCCAAGCCAAGTGCATTTGCATACGGCCGGCATGTTGTGCGTTATTACAACGGTTGCGTTACCGTTTGCCACCTTGCGCACATCCTGCAGTCGGCTAATACACAAAAAAACACCTTCGCTTTTTCATCCCTAGCTCCATGAATTGCGTTGAAACACACGCCTGACCAAATCCAACACAATCCACCGGACAAAGTTTCACTCTCCATCCGCGTCCGTTCGAGCTCGTGTCGATCAACACTCCACACGCTGGGCAAAGCGTGTGAAAAACAACCCCAAACCCGCCCCGAAAGCTCCGTCCGTTCCACCCACAATCCCAGCTGGTGCCCTACTGGCCCGCTTCGACCCGGTGCGTGGAACTGTGCGTCGGGTCGTCCGGCATGCACAACCACTGCGATAGCCAACCGGTAACCCGGGCGTACCTTTTCCAAGGATTTATGCAAATAAGCATAAAATCGCAAACACTATCACCGCGGCACGGGTTCCGTTCCATTCGGTCCACCGAAAAAGCGGGGCAAGGATCGAACGAGTTTCGATAATTGGCTGTTGGGATGTGTGTGCTGTTTGCGTAGGCGCGGGCCACTCGCTGCTGGTGCTGGTGCGTGCAGCTTACGAGGGATGCACCTATTCAGATTTCATTCCTGATCCGTTTTTTTGTTGTGCTCGTCCCACGCGTGCTAGTATTTTCTCAGATTCGTTCGCAAACACTAACACACACTCGATGATCATTCGCCCTTAGGGGGCTCGGAACGGTGTTCGTTTGAACCATTTCCGATTTTTTTTTGGTTTTGCTTTCTCACTTCCGGTGTTAAGGATTAGCTAAACGGTTCCTCACAAGCGGTAAGTGCTCTTCAGTGGCCACGTTTCAGTGGAGAGCGTTTGGTCGGAAACCTTTTAACACCTTTTATGGTACGGGTACGGTAGGCCTTCTGACCGGTAGGTCGTGCCGATTGTTTCATCAGGACGTTCCTCGTTTTTCGCTCTTCATTTACGCTTTCTAACGCTACCGAAGAAGGATTGCCCCAGGGAACTCGTTGTTGTTGTTGTTCTGGCAAAGCTCGCTCTCTCTATTCGACTGCGATCCGGTTTCGATCCGATTACGGCCTCAGCAAGGCAATTGTGACATCTCAATCTCCATGGGTAACATTTTTCACCTCTTGTCGAGCAGCCACTCGAAAATCCAATGAGTAGATCTGACCGAAGCGATTAGTTACGGCTCGGGGGCCACCGATGAACTCGCCCGGGGAAGGTTTTATCGCTGGAACTTTGCTCCAGCAAAACAAAAAAAAACGACGGAAGGCTCCTGGGTGGGCTCGGAACAGCTCCAGGATCAAGTCTTAATTAAACTCTATTACTTCCCGGGCCCAATTAGCCACGGACAGCTTGGCGATCGCCCGGAAAGCCCGAACCGAACCGACCAATCGAGTGCACTTGATTGCACTAAAAATCTCGCCAAATTGGCCGCTTGCCAGGCGAGAAGTTTTGCGCCAGAAAAACCACTCCCGATTCAGGGCGGTTTTCACAACAGCACGCCCCGTGCACGTGAACCAAAAGTCCCACAGTCAAGCGGGCGCGCGATCGCTTCAATTTAAAACGAACCGAAGGAGGGCAAAGACGGAAGCAAGAAGGCTTGTCGTAAATTATTTTATGAAAGATAAGGAAAAAGCACGCTAGCAACGAAAAAATGGCGACCTTCCCGGGCAAGGATCTTTTTTGTCGCGCATTTTTGTGCAACCTCTAATGGCCGCCATTTCAGCGAACGGCGCCCACGGCGTGGGTGGGAATTGGTTGCGGGCAAAAAAGCAACCAAGCGGGTGGGCCCTTTTAAAAATCGATCGACATGGAGATCCCACCACCATCAGCGCCACCATCGCAAGGCACGGTGGGCGCAATGTTCCGTAGGTGCTCGAAGCGGAATCAATTTAACTTTTCATTTAGCGCCTGATAGCGCCGTGCTGACACGTTGACTGAGATTGCGCTTTGGAGTTTTTTTTCTTCTTCTTTTTCGTGCGAAAGACGTGAGAAATGGAAGAAAAATTAGTGCCCAAAGTCTGGTCTGTAGGGGTGAAAGGAAAGAGAGAGAGTGAGAGCGAGAGCGAGAGAAAAACTTAATCGACGGTGTTCAAATAAATAAAACTGTTTTTCTTCTTCTTTTGGTTGAGTTTGAGTCGGGCAGGATGATGAGGCAGGAAAAATAGAGCAAAAGTATTGGGGTCAATTTATTTGCACTTCTATGCGGGAACGTTGCCATGGAGACGCCTTAGATTGCTTGACGCTGCTTCGACGAAAGTATTCAATATAAGTATAAAATAGAAAATGTGCCAGTTTTTCGTGGCACAATTCAATGGCGTCATCAAATAATTAAACTATTACGTCTAAACTACAGTAGCTTATCAGCAGCTTAGTTTGAAATATGTGAAACCTTTTGAGTGTTTAATTAAACCGTAGACACCTGAAATAAAATGCATGTAGAAATCTTCTAGAAGGTTTTTTAGGTATTTTTATGAATAATAAGAAAAATAATTCACCAAGACAACTAAGCAAGGAAAGAGCCTAATCAAAAGCAATGGAAATATGGTTCAAATAACGAACAAGATCACTTCTTGAGTGAAAAATAGACATCAGTTATTTTGAATGTCTTTTGAACTACTTTTCGCAAAATAAGCGAGTTGGTCATATTGGTTTGCCTCTCACAAAAGATAGTTGGGCTAAAGAATCGTCTTCACGTCTGCGTATGGATATCAACAAGGTTTTTTAATATATAACAAAACTATCAAATGCGATTGCAAAGCAATTGTATTCCAAGATGAGATATCCGGTTAGTTTGATGTCCCAAAAACCTTTCTTCAAGGTACAAGATTACGATATACAAACTGAGCGACTGGAATGATGTTGTGCTTCGATTAGTGATTGTGAAGTGAGATCGAGATTACGGTGTATGTTACGGAGAAACCGAGAAAGTTGCAACGTTAATCTCTCTTACCAATCAAATGTACTGATTCAATTGTTGTCCTTGTTTCAAAGTCATGTTTCTAAGTGTACTATTCCAATAAGAACACCTGACGCACTGTTCACTGCCACCTGAATTCGATTCCAAGACCACATCAAACCCATCGTTGCACACAAACGAAACGAGCGAATGTGAGTAATGGATCCTTCCGCCTCAATAGCTCACTCATCCCGGGGCCAACATCCACCCCGAATATGGTACCAATCCAGTAGTGAAATACAATTCAATCCCCGTAAAGAACGTACCGTCAACAACCAACAACAGGCTCCTATCGACTGCAACACACGGCTTTTAAAGAGACACTTCCCGGTTCCCGGCGTAAGGTGAGGTACGCCGAATAAGATAAATAAAAAGTGATTTACTTTTATTGGATACATCGATTGGCAATTGCTGGAAGCCAAAAATCTCCACCCGATTAGATTGCGCCGAAAGCTGTCGGGCTGTAACTTGCCTGTGCCGCAAGATGTAAGGTGGAACATCGTTTCGTAAAAGGTACAGGTAGGTTTGGGAGGAGATTTTGAGAGTTCTGTTCCCGGCCATAGTTTTTACGTGCGTTGCCAGCTTTCGCTTCGCCGATCGATCGATTCACGCCAATAAATTCGCAACCCGTTCGGGCAGCTGTCGATGGAGGGAACGAAGTGCGTTACGGAACCCATTCCCGGAATTGGATCGAAACGGATCTACATGGGGGAGTTGTCGAAATTTTTAACCGTTTCTGAGAAATCTGTTAGCTACAATCCTTTCCTGTTTCACCGAAAGAAACTGTTGCCAACTTCACTGCTATTCACTCTGGCGTTTATTTTCTCTAAAGTTAATATTCCTCGCCCTCCATAGTGCTACCCGTTTGAGGCTACCCATCAAACCCATCGGCAAACTCATTCTCCACCGAACGCTCACATACCTCATCGGTATGTCGGCAATTCGCCGTGGTGCTGCGTCGGTCCAGCTGCCTGTGGCTGGTGGAAGTTTGTCGAAACTTTTCATTACTTCACGCTCCACAGCTCTCCGGCCGCAGTCGGCAGGCTCGTCCGTTTCCGAGGTATGCTGCCAAGCATAACGCTGCCATCCTGCAACCGCGATGGAAAATGGCCGGGAAAAGCGGAGGAGAGGAACGATTGTTGCTTCTTCGGATGTTTTTTCTTCCTCCCTTCAATTTGTCGGATCTGCACAATCTTTCGCGCTTCGTTCCACTCTTTCGACCGCCAGAGCCCGAGCCCCGAGGGGGAAAACGAAATAACAAGGAAAGGCACGCGCTGGCAAGATTACTTTTCACCACGCTCTGGGTGTGGGGGATATACTGCACGGCCTATTCTTGATGCCGGAGCTATCGATGCTCCACAGCGATCTGCCGCACAGGTGAAACAGGGAGGCAGATTGTAAAGCTGCATAATAATATCCCATATCCAGTGCGCAAGATACCACGCCGGATATACATCTACGATATACACTACGCACAAATCAGTGCCCAACGGCCGAACTCAAGGCGTTGCCGTGTTAAATGTTTTATCTTAGCACAGTAAACAGCGCCATAAAATATCCCACGCAACGTTTCCATTTTTCTTCCACCGCGTCAGGTGCATTTTTATGCCCGCCCAGCCTACTTCGCTGGAGGCGATCCGATCCGGGCGCGCAAAGCAGGCCGATTTTGTGTCCCACACTAAATGCTCATTCGCAGCGTTGCGTTCAGCTGGAAACGAAGGGTGCGTTTGCTGGCAGCACGGGACAAACCGTTTAAGGTGATCGCTTCAAGTACCATCACCGGCGGGGGCCAGTTTTCCATCAGATTCCGGCTCTTCTGTGTGCCCGCCGGCTACGCGTCAAACATCGGCCCACATTTTTCGGCCCGATTTGCTTAGATAATTTGGCCGGTTAGCCGTAATCGGTGGATACTCCTCAGGGCGCTGTGTACCACAGCACCACCCGGCAACAACCGGATTTGGCCCGCCCGAGGGGGCATTGCGTGCGATACAGGTTATGTAGTAAATTTCATTTTATTTGTTTCCCTTGCCAATTTGTTGCTGCGAAAAGCGCGTGCTTGATTGGCGCCCGCCGGAAATGTGTTTCCTAGAATAATTTTCTCAGCACGGAAAAATAGGAATTGTGTTGGAGTTTTTCGCTACATCTCGAAACACGGT
>KZ072464.1:90317-102576 GCA_002091845.1 Anopheles cracens
ACTAAGCTAGAAAAAAAATGTTGCTTCCAAACTAACGGCTCTAAAATCGCTTCCGATCAATTGATTAGGAGAGTGTTGGAACTAGAGATGTGCGTACCGAGTAAGAGTGAGTGATCTTTGGAATGAAACGAACGAGTTAACTCCTCATATAGAATTTTCATGACTCTTTTGGGCGTCGGTTTAATCTAACTCACTCAGGAGTGAGTGAGTAATCGAGCGAGAGAGTCGTTATAATTCAACTCGTTCACTCGTTCGAATCCGATTCGATTCGAATGGTGAGTGAGTTAACTCCCTGAAAGTGAGAACTCGCTGAAGCTGTTATTCTCATCTGTAATTCTAACACCGGATCCGGATCAGATTCACAAACTCAATCCTATGTTGGATCCCAAATCGGGGATCACCTAGATCCGGATCCAAGACTGGAATGAATATCGATTATTCATTTTTGTTTTATAAATTGCAAGAAGGAGCAAGTCTTCAATTTTTGAGATTTTTTTACCATGTTAGCCTATTCGTTAGGCAAGAAACAGCAAAACGAGTTAATTGTGACATCTAAAATGTGTATTTACAAACATGATTGTTGATAAAGAACACAAAACCCTTCAAATTTTGTCGATACGGCTGTTATTATGTTAGTCTACTCTCTTTTTAGTTATTTATATGTTACTCCAAGCTCGATCGATCCCAAGTCGGTGTTAGAAACTGATTTTTCTATCCCTATTTCGCAATCGCTTCCGAATCTAGACAAAGGCTAAAGTTTTTTTCCTTCCAACTACTACAGGATTCGTTCGGAGTCGTAGCGCAATCTTTAGTTCGCTCCGAAGCGCCCATCACTAATGTGTACTAACCTTCGACCGCGGCATTCTGGTTCGATTTGTTATTGAAACAGATCCTTCAGAGAGGATCCCTCGGAGGAGCCACCGGAGGGTTGAGATTGATTTTGGTAATAAACTGCACACGAGGTCTCGCCCCGACGGGTGAGTTTGTAAATAAAACATAATACGGCTATCTCGAGTGTTTCGCTCCAGATGTTCCCATTCCAACAGCTCGCTGTTCTCGAACTCTCCGCCCACGCATTGTGGCATGTGTGCAGCTCATAACAGTTAAAACTTTAGTCGGGATTACCTCGCATGCAACCGTTTGCTGGCATCGACTCTATCAACTGTTACTAAGCCCATCGCTCGTAAGCTGCATAACGAACCTTGATGCAACAAAGCCTCCGGTGCGTTAATGGCTTTCCGAAAAGCAATCGCTTTCTAATGAGAGTCGATTGAGTGCGGCCACCAGGGCCAGATGGCAACAATCGCGTGGTCATTCGTCGTTTTTCAGTTTTCAAATCGCATCAACTACAAACGGCCATTGTCTATGGAACCACACATAAGAGGGAGTGGCCCATGGCCGTATGGGATGTGGGCTCGCGGGCGTAATGAGCATAGCAAACGCGCTTCACTTGGGATTATTATTTATGTTAAATGAGATCATTCTGGACAATTGCTATCGCGCTTTCGGGAACGCACATGCATTAAACACGGCATCGAGTAGATGGGGCGGGATGATCACGCCCCCCCATCCGAACCTCACATCAGCTGGACCCATTAAAGGGACGGACTTCCATTGTGGAGTCTGGTCTAACAGTCTAAACGCAATCCCCAACTCTCTCAAGCCCACAACCCGAGTTCGATGACGGTCGAGAAGCGATAAATTATCTCGCTACTAATAATGAAATACGAGCCGAAACCACGATGGAACCACGGTGCCGAAGAACGCACATGTGTCCTTCGGGATGCACCATCGAGGAGGTGATGCGGCAGCTTCCTGCCCACCCGAAGCCACCCTCGCCCCATATCACGTCCGACGACCATGCTGTCTCTCTCGCGTCTGCCCGATACAACAAAGAACCCGATCCAGCCCGACGGAATCATCGAACCCGGACGGATTAAAGCGAGACCGTATGTTTATGTTTATTAGCGTATGAAATATTTACGATAATCGCTTTCTCGTCTCGTCTCGTCTCGACGTTCTGCGGCGTATGATGTGCAAACTTCGGGTTTTTTTGTGTTGCTGCTGCTGCGGCTGTTTTGCATTCATGACCGGTGCGATTATTGGCAGTGTTGAAGGAAATTTTCCAACCGGTATGCGTCCGTGGAAGTCATGGAGGCTGCCGGTCGGTTTATGACGTCTTAATTACCACATTTTCGGGATGCATTCCGTATGGTTGACGCAGTGATTTGCCTGCGATGAGCCGGGTAAGGCCAACAGTGTTTAATCACGTCCAGGCTCTGGATAGTCTTTGCTGCTGAGCCGTCGTCTTGTTCGATCACTTGCCCTTCACCGTTGCGGTCCAGGGTTAGTGACCTGCCGTTGTTCCAGTGTTCCAGTGGGATGTTCCAGTGTCGAGTTGATTGGCAACGTTAATTTCATGCAGTCTTCTCATTGTTTTAATGAATTTATGTTCACTGCGTGAACGATTATGAAGTATGGGTATGAAATATACTACGCGTATGAATATCTTCTATCTTGTTTGAATGGGTATGTCTAATTTTACTGTGTTTGTCATCTCGTTCATTTAGTTTTTTAATACTCCACAAACACATGAATTTCGAAACAGATTTTTGAATATTTTTATTTTCATTTTCATTATGCAAGCAGATAAGATAAAAAAGATTAAATGTAGTCTAGGATTCCACAACAAAACTCCAACACCTTCAAATTTAGATTAGACATACTTTCAAGTTTAGCAGAACGGTGGTGTAATGCTTGAGGCGCCGATCTTCACGCAGTAGGAATGGTATCATAATCCCATCTGAAGCGTTTCCCTCTAGCAACGAATGGCTATCCGGTTCGAAACAATCTAGTAATCCGTAACACAACAAGCATGATCCCACCTATGTCACCTCATTCAATGAAAAACTCCATATTGTATTATGATTAGAAACAGTAAAAGATAGCCATTTTATTTAACCTTATATCACATGCCTCGATGCGGTCGTTCTATTCGAGAGTTGCCAGTTAGTTCGACGCAGCGACCACCTGTGCGTCCACGACGAAGCACGCGACGGAAGCGTTGGCCTGATCGACGACGTTGATCTCGATGCTGAGGCTCACCAGCGGGTAGATCGCCAGGATCGGCATGGTCAGCCGGTACGTGACGTCTTCGTTGGCGGACAGCGGGCAGCTCGTACCCTGCAGGAAGTTGCAGGTGACGGCGTTCGTTCCGAGCGGGTAGTTCGTCACGACCCCGAGCGCCGTAGCCGTGGCAACGGTCGTCATGGACGACACGGCGCGATCTGTGGGGTGAACAGACGAAAGCTTAGCCACACGCGCCCAGCAGCTACAGCTACTAGTGTCAACTTACCGACGGTGAAATCGATGTACGCAATCACATCCTGTCCGCGCACCAGATTGCAGGGGGCGGCAGTGCAGCCCACCACGTCCACGCTCGTCGGGAACGGGCGGGGTCCCGTGCAGACGCGGGCCACATTTCCGTACGCCAGCGCGGGCACCAGGGCAATCAGGAACAGTGCTCGCAGCATGTTTGTTGGATTGATTTCACTTTGCGCTTTGGCTTTTTTGGCCTAGTCGTTAATTCGATCCTGCAGTGCGTTTCGCGTTTGATTGATGTCCGAACCGGATTCGCCGGTGGGGATCGCAAATCGGTGCCCTAAACGGTTCCGCTCGCCTAATCGACATGAATCACGGAGGGACTTTATTAAATTATCGACGTCCGAAACGCTTGGAACTGCGGGGCTGTTAAATACAGGAAACCCGTGCGGAATAGAGGTCTCACTCGGGAACTTTCTCTACTCGTACTGTGCTCTGGAGGGCAGAAATGGCTTTTAAACTTCGCAGTTTCCCTGAACCCCAAATTAAACTTCGATGATGGATGCTACTTTTTATGTTTTGATCATTTAATAAGCACAACATCCTCCTGGCTTCCAGCTCCATCGGCACAGGAAAGTGATTC
This sequence comes from Anopheles cracens, assembly GCA_002091845.1. NCBI lineage: Eukaryota > Metazoa > Arthropoda > Insecta > Diptera > Culicidae > Anopheles > Anopheles cracens. The sequence goes on from KZ072464.1 coordinate 94,282, forward strand.
ACCCTGACTGGGTTCAGCACAAACGCTCACGTACCCTGAATCGAGAAGAAAAATAGCCCATTTTATTCGCTGTAAAAGAAGAGGCAACTGGCACACACACTAACCCAAAACATTCTGGGTTTCCTCGTGGGGAGTCGGATTTTCGATGGTGCCAAATTTATTTATCGTGTTACTTTCTCCACTCGCAGCCACGCAGCTAATGTTTATCAGCCGCTGCGCAGACTATAGAGCGCCGGGGCACCAGAAATATGCTAGGGACATCATTGTAACGGCGTACCACAGGAGACCGCACATAAATAAATGACTCTCGTTACCGGACCGGCCTGAACCCTCCCCGTCCTGGCGGCTCTGATTTTTGTGGCCGATCCTCCCATCGAAAGTGGTCACAAATGTTCTAAAAATGAAAAATGCGTATTATACACAAAGAAGCATGGAGAAAATGAAGTTTTTACTCGAACTTATTCTTCAAAAATATGTTTCATATATTTGAGCAATAGAAAACTTCTTCAGAATCTGTATAAAAGTGAATAAACATATCGTTAGAAGGTGTTGTTCGAAGAAATCGCATTTTTTGGCAGAGTGACGTCACTGATGGTGATAAGGAGCTGAAACTACAACCCAAAAATACAGGCAATTCGGAACACTTTTGACACATTCTATTCCACAACCCTCTCGTACACGGTGGCAATTTATCAGTTCCTTCCAGCAGTTCATAAATTTCCAAAAACCCAACGCGAACTCGCTCCTGTCACCCGTGCTGTTGCTGAGGGCGAGTGCCCATTTCAATTTTCAACGCATGCAACATTAACATGAATTATGATCATTCGTTAAATGCACGATTGCCACCGCTGTGGCCACCGGGTTTTCGCAAACACCCTTCGGGCCCGTTGTCAAAAGTTTAAGGTGCACTTAATTTTCCACAAATTTTCCGCTCCAAACACCCAACCAAAAGTCGGGACGGGACGAGATGCAACTGTACGAAAACGTGTTTTGGCACTGTTTACGGATCGCAAATCGGTGCCCTAAACGGTTCCGCTCGCCTAATCGACATGAATCACGGAGGGACTTTATTAAATTATCGACGTGCGAAACGCTTGGAACTGCGGGGCTGTTAAATACAGGAAACCCGTGCGGAATAGAGGTCTCACTCGGGAACTTTCTCTACTCGTACTGTGCTCTGGAGGGCAGAAATGGCTTTTAAACTTCGCAGTTTCCCTGAACCCCAAATTAAACTTCGATGATGGATGCTACTTTTTATGTTTTGATCATTTAATAAGCACAACATCGTCCTGGCTTCCAGCTCCAACGGCACAGGAAAGTGATTCACCCTGCCTGGGTTCAGCACAAACGCTCACGTACCCTGAAAAGACAAACTATGGCACGGGTCCGATAAGCGGGAACAGGTGTTCGGTGCCAGGTGGTTTGCTGCTGGCGCTCGGGACCGACGAATAGGGCGCTATTTTTGAGCCAGCCAGACATGGGACCGATAATTCAATTACCGTTTCATTCGATTATCTAAAATAGAGTGGAGTCGTAATCCTCACAGGTGGGGAAGTTTGTCGGATATTGACTCGAAATACAAGGAAGAAGATACTCATCCATACATCCTGTGTTATATTCATAAAAAATGGCTTGAAATGCTTCACAGTTATGCTAAAGCAATCGCCGTAAATTAGTATCTTCAAATCGCGGATTGTTGAAGGCAAAATGTTCTAAAAATGAAAAATGCGTATTATACACAAAGAAGCATGGAGAAAATGAAGTTTTTACTCGAACTTATTCTTCAAAAATATGTTTCATATATTTGAGCAATAGAAAACTTCTTCAGAATCTGTATAAAAGTGAATAAACATATCGTTAGAAGGTGTTGTTCGAAGAAATCGCATTTTTTGGCAGAGTGACGTCACTGATGGTGATAAGGAGCTGAAACTACAACCCAAAAATACAGGCAATTCGGAACACTTTTGACACATTCTATTCCACAACCCTCTCGTACACGGTGGCAATTTATCAGTTCCTTCCAGCAGTTCATAAATTTCCAAAAACCCAACGCGAACTCGCTCCTGTCACCCGTGCTGTTGCTGAGGGCGAGTGCCCATTTCAATTTTCAACGCAGGCAACATTAACATGAATTATGATCATTCGCTAAATGCACGATTGCCACCGCTGTGGCCACCGGGTTTTCGCAAACACCCTTCGGGCCCGTTGTCAAAAGTTTAAGGTGCACTTAATTTTCCACAAATTTTCCGCTCCAAACACCCAACCAAAAGTCGGGACGGGACGAGATGCAACTGTACGAAAACGTGTTTTGGCACTGTTTACGGATCGCAAATCGGTGCCCTAAACGGTTCCGCTCGCCTAATCGACATGAATCACGGAGGGACTTTATTAAATTATCGACGTGCGAAACGCTTGGAACTGCGGGGCTGTTAAATACAGGAAACCCGTGCGGAATAGAGGTCTCACTCGGGAACTTTCTCTACTCGTACTGTGCTCTGGAGGGCAGAAATGGCTTTTAAACTTCGCAGTTTCCCTGAACCCCAAATTAAACTTCGATGATGGATGCTACTTTTTATGTTTTGATCATTTAATAAGCACAACATCGTCCTGGCTTCCAGCTCCAACGGCACAGGAAAGTGATTCACCCTGCCTGGGTTCAGCACAAACGCTCACGTACCCTGAATCGAGAAGAAAAATAGCCCATTTTATTCGCTGCAAAAGTAGAGGCAACTGGCACACACACTAACCCAAAACATTCTGGGTTTCCCCGTGGGGAGTCGGATTTTCGATGGTGCCAAATTTATTTATCGTGTTACTTTCTCCACTCGCAGCCACGCAGCTAATGTTTATCAGCCGCTGCGCAGACTATAGAGCGCCGGGGCACCAGAAATATGCTAGGGACATCATTGTAACGGCGTACCACAGGAGACCGCACATAAATAAATGACTCTCGTTACCGGACCGGCCTGAACCCTCCCCGTCCTGGCGGCTCTGATTTTTGTGGCCGATCCTCCCATCGAAAGTGGTCACCGACGTGTTGGTGCTGCAACAATTGCACGATTTCCAAAACCACCGCCAAACCGGTAACGGCAGCAGGTTCTGCAGCATCTCCCTTGCGGAAGATGACTGATTGAAAAATATGGCTGACCGGAGACGGCCAAAAAACTCCCCGGGACAAAACCCATCGGTATGTGAGGTAACCGTAGCTTCACTTTCGCTGTCCACACACACAAACACACACACACACACACTCACACGTCTGAAATAGAAGTTTGAAATAGTCACAGTCCAGTGCCCGGTGCCTAAAGGAAAAAGGGGACAAAAAGGTCGAAAAATTAAGTCATAAATTAATAGCGCGGCAGCACCGGACGGAGCGGTAACCATGGCAACCGGGTAGCTCCCCGTACGCGTGATCTGCGTACATAAAATGAGTTGCTGTGACGCAGGAACAATGCCACATGCAGACGGGCACGTGGGTATATTTTTCCCTCGAATGCAGATAAGTTATTGGGGCTGCTCAGTCGTTCGAAAGAAATGGTTTGATTATAATATAGAGATAGCAACAATTTTGTTACTGAACTTAGAGAAGTGAGATAAGCGAACCAGTTTTCGGGAGGTCCAAAAATACATTCTAAAACTACCTTAAAAGGCAGTAGAACTTCCATTTAGTGTGTTTTCCTCATAAAAGGATCGAAAATACTACGGCTAAATAAAGGAATCAGTCTTCTATATGTGCATTTCAATCATATTTGAAGCATATTGAACCATTTTTTCAAAAACTAAAGGAAAGATTTTGAGGAAATAAGGATCTCTGGTTTCCTGTGCAGAACAAATATCGATAGAGCGAGTATTTTTTATACTTTTCCTTTTTTATATCCTCTATGGGATTCTAGTTCAATTTTTTGTGTGTTTTTCTTATTTTATAGCTTTATTTTTCATAACAATGCGATTAAAACCACTATTTTTTATTGCAATGTATGCAATCTTTGTGTTGATGTGATCTCTCATTTTTATTGTATTTATTTTAGGCAAATAGATTAGACTTAATTGTATTCTTAAACTTTGTTTATGTTCTTCATAAAAGATCCGTTTCCTGATAAACACATTGGCTCTTGCTTACATATTACTATGAACGCTTCTATTACTTAAAGAACAACATAATGATTTGTAAAATACTTACATCGCCGTCATGCAGAAGCGTGAATCATCCCTTTTCCGCACACAATGCATATTGATTTGTTAGCATCGCATTATTTAAATGCCAGCTTAAGTCATAAATGTTCAATTCACGCCATACTTCACGCGAACCGGATATGGATATTGCATCATAACAGAACAATCGTTAAAAACACATACTCTGGTGTATCATGAAGAGAGAGTTTTCAATTAATTCCGTTTTAAATTTTAAAACATTCACGAGTGCTAAGCGTTATATTCAACGAATCGAAAAAATCTTCGCGCTCGCCAATGTCAGCACAAATGAGCCATATTCAATGTATATACTTAGTACTAAGTAGCAGGTACTCCTCTCCAGTCTATGAATTGCGTTGAAACACACGCCTGACCAAATCCAACACAATCCACCGGACAAAGTTTCACTCTCCATCCGCGTCCGTTCGGGCTCGTGTCGATCAACACTCCACCCGCTGGGCAAAGCGTGTGAAAAACAACCCCAAACCCGCCCCGAAAGCTCCGTCCGTTCCACCCACAATCCCAGCCGTTGCCCTACTGGCCCGCTTCGACCCGGTGCGTGGAACTGTGCGTCGGGTCGTCCGGCATGCACAACCACTGCGATAGCCAACCGGTAACCCGGGCGTACCTTTTCCAAGGATTTATGCAAATAAGCATAAAATCGCAAACACTATCACCGCGGCACGGGTTCCGTTCCATTCGGTCCACCGAAAAAGCGGGGCAAGGATCGAACGAGTTTCGATAATTGGCTGTTGGGATGTGTGTGCTGTTTGCGTAGGCGCGGGCCACTCGCTGCTGGTGCTGGTGCGTGCAGCTTTCGAGGGATGCACCTATTCAGATTTCATTCCTGATCCGTTTTTTTGTTGTACTCGTCCCACGCGTGCTAGTATTTTCTCAGATTCGTTCGCAAACACTAACACACACACATACACACACACACTCGATGATCATTCGCCCTTAGGGGGTTCGGAACGGTGTTCGTTTGAACCATTTCCGATTTTTTTTTTTTGGTTTTGCTTTCTCACTTCCGGTGTTAAGGATTAGCTAAACGGTTCCTCACAAGCGATAAGTGCTCTTCAGTGGCCACGTTTCAGTGGAGAGCGTTTGGTCGGAAACCTTTTAACACCTTTTATGGTACGGTGCGGTAGGCCTTCTGACCGGTAGGTCGTGCCGATTGTTTCGTCAGGACGGTCCTCCTTTTTTCGCTCTTCATTTACGCTTTCTAACGCCATCGAAGAAGGATTGCCCCAGGGAACTCGTTGTTGTTGTTGTTGTTCTGGCAAAGCTCGCTCTTTCTATTCAACTGCGATCCGGTTTCGATCCGATTACGGCCTCAGCAAGGCAATTGTGACATCTCCATCTCCATGGGTAACATTTTTCACCTCTTGTCGAGCAGCCACTCGAAAATCCAATGAGTAGATCTGACCGAGGCGATTAGTTACGGCTCGGGGGCCACCGATGAACTCGCCCGGGGAAGGTTTTATCGCTGGAACTTTGCTCCAGCAAAACAAAAAAAACGACGGAAGGCTCCTGGGTGCGCTCGGAACAGCTCCAGGATCAAGTCTTAATTAAACTCTATTACTTCCCGGGCCCAATTAGCCACGGACAGCTTGGCGATCGCCCGGAAAGCCCGAACCGAACCGACCAATCGAGTGCACTTGATTGCACTAAAAATCTCGCCAAATTGGCCGCTTGCCAGGCGAGAAGTTTTGCGCCAGAAAAACCACTCCCGATTCAGGGCGGTTTTCACAACAGCACGCCCCGTGCACGTGAACCAAAAGTCCCACAGTCAAGCGGGCGCGCGATCGCTTCAATTTAAAACGAACCGAAGGAGGGCAAAGACGGGAGCAAGAAGGCTTGTCGTAAATTATTTTATGAAAGATAAGAAAAAATTACGCTAGCAACGAAAAAATGGCGACCTTCCCGGGCAAGGATCTTTTTTGTCGCGCATTTTTGTGCAACCTCTAATGGCCGCCATTTCAGCGAACGGCGCCCACGGCGTGGGTGGGAATTGGTTGCGGGCAAAAAAGCAACCAAGCGGGTGGGCCCTTTTAAAAATCGATCGACATGGAGATCCCACCACCATCAGCGCCACCATCGCAAGGCACGGTGGGCGCAATGTTACGTAGGTGCTCGAAGCGGAATCAATTTAACTTTTCATTTAGCGCCTGATAGCGCCGTGCTGACACGTTGACTGAGATTGCGCTTTGGAGTTTTTTTTCTTCTTCTTTTTCGTGGGAAAGATGTGAGAAATGGAAGAAAAATTAGTGCCCAAAGTCTGGTCTGTAGGGGTGAAAGGAAAGAGAGAGAGAGTGAGAGCGAGAGCGAGAGAAAAACTTAATCGACGGTGTTCAAATAAATAAAACTGTTTTTTCTTCTTCTTTCGGGTGGATGGTTAAGTTTGAGTCGGGCAGGATGATGAGGCAGGAAAAATAGAGCAAAAGTATTGGGGTCAATTTATTTGCACTTCTATGCGGGAATTTTGCGCCAGAAAAACCACTCCCGATTCAGGGCGGTTTTCACAACAGCACGCCCCGTGCACGTGAACCAAAAGTCCCACAGTCAAGCGGGCGCGCGATCGCTTCAATTTAAAACGAACCAAAGGAGGACAAAGACGGAAGCAAGAAGGCTTGTCGTAAATTATTTTATGAAAGATAAGGAAAAAGCACGCTAGCAACGAAAAAATGGCGACCTTCCCGGGCAAGGATCTTTTTTGTCGCGCATTTTTGTGCAACCTCTAATGGCCGCCCTTAATTAAACTCTATTACTTCCCGGGCCCAATTAGCCACGGACAGCTTGGCGATCGCCCGGAAAGCCCGAACCGAACCGACCAATCGAGTGCACTTGATTGCACTAAAAATCTCGCCAAATTGGCCGCTTGCCAGGCGAGAAGTTTTGCGCCAGAAAAACCACTCCCGATTCAGGGCGGTTTTCACAACAGCACGCCCCGTGCACGTGAACCAAAAGTCCCACAGCGCTCCACAGCTCTCCGGCCGCAGTCGGCAGGCTCGTCCGTTTCCGAGGTATGCTGCCAAGCATAACGCTGCCATCCTGCACCCGCGATGGAAAATGGCCGAGGAACGATTGTTGCTTCTTCGGATGTTTTTTCTTCCTCCCTTCAATTTGTCGGATCTGCACAATCTTTCGCGCTTCGTTCCACTCTTTCGACCGCCAGAGCCCGAGCCCCGAGGGGGAAAACGAAATAACAAGGAAAGGCACGCGCTGGCAAGATTACTTTTCACCACGCTCTGGGTGTGGGGGATATACTGCACGGCCTATTCTTGATGCCGGAGCTATCGATGCTCCACAGCGATCTGCCGCACAGGTGAAACAGGGAGGCAGATTGTAAAGCTGCATAATAATATCCCATATCCAGTGCGCAAGATACCACGCCGGATATACATCTACGATATACACTACGCACAAATCAGTGCCCAACGGCCGAACTCAAGGCGTTGCCGTGTTAAATGTTTTATCTTAGCACAGTAAACAGCGCCATAAAATATCCCACGCAACGTTTCCATTTTTCTTCCACCGCGTCAGGTGCATTTTTATGCCCGCCCAGCCTACTTCGCTGGAGGCGATCCGATCCGGGCGCGCAAAGCAGGCCGATTTTGTGTCCCACACTAAATGCTCATTCGCAGCGTTGCGTTCAGCTGGAAACGAAGGGTGCGTTTGCTGGCAGCACGGGACAAACCGTTTAAGGTGATCGCTTCAAGTACCATCACCGGCGGGGGCCAGTTTTCCATCAGATTCCGGCTCTTCTGTGTGCCCGCCGGCTACGCGTCAAACATCGGCCCACATTTTTCGGCCCGATTTGCTTAGATAATTTGGCCGGTTAGCCGTAATCGGTGGATACTCCTCAGGGCGCTGTGTACCACAGCACCACCCGGCAACAACCGGATTTGGCCCGCCCGAGGGGGCATTGCGTGCGATACAGGTTATGTAGTAAATTTCATTTTATTTGTTTCCCTTGCCAATTTGTTGCTGCGAAAAGCGCGTGCTTGATTGGCGCCCGCCGGAAATGTGTTTCCTAGAATAATTTTCTCAGCACGGAAAAATAGGAATTGTGTTGGAGTTTTTCGCTACATCTCGAAACACGGT
>KZ072465.1:8466-18637 GCA_002091845.1 Anopheles cracens
ACATCATTTCGACCACATCAGTTCGAGCAATTTACCCATCCAAACAGCGCGAATTTAGAAATGTCGAGCAAAAAGGGCAAATTTCGAGCAAGAAAAGCCCGATTTCGAGCTATTTTGCCTCGGACAACTGCTATTTTGCTCGTTGGGTTGTGACTAGCTACAGGAAAGTTATTTTGTGCATAATGTATTACATCTTAACGCCTTTTCCACACGTATTACTGCCAGTTTCCGCAAAATATGTGAAAATCGTGCATGGAAACTGTTATATTGCGAGCTGGGCAAATTTCGAGCAAGAAAAGCCCGATTTCGAGCTATTTTGCCTCGGACAACTGCTATTTTGCTCGTTGGGTTGTGACTAGCTACAGGAAAGTTATTTTGTGCATAATGTATTACATCTTAACGCCTTTTCCACACGTATTACTGCCAGTTTCCGCAAAATATGTGAAAATCGTGCATGGAAACTGTTATATTGCGAGCTGACAATCAGCTAAACTGTACTATTTGGCAATATGACAGCGCCAAATCCTTTCGCAGTAAATACACACACCGTGAACGAATTCGAGCGCCAATCGGTTTTTTTCGTATGGAGTTGCTGACGTCACAGCTGTCAAAAGTCGCAAACGCCAATCGCAACGTGAAAATCGCGGTACGTCTGGAAACGGCTTAATAAGGGCACATGGTGTTTTTGGATGGAATATGGACGGAAATCTCTGTCAGATTTGTTTGACACATTTTACCACGGCACAAAAAAATGCGTTTGGCACGATTTATCCATAATCTGTCTTTCAAGCCCTTATACAAAATCGCAACGCGATACGCGATGAATGCATCTTGGCTGTACCTATATTTTCTCCCTTTCCTTGATGAATCACACCCATTGTGCATTTTTGTTGTCGTTTTACGACAACGTTGCAACACGTTTAACATACGTGCTCGAATACTTCCGTCGGCTTTGTCATTCGAAGCTAGCAATGCGGCTGTGTGGTGCTGTGTGAATGATAGCAGAGTTGAGGGCAGGTGTTTGTTTATAATCTTCCTGCAGCCTAGCCGTCTGCGGAAGCCTTTTGCGTAAGTGAGCGGAGGTAGTTTGTGTCGACACGGTGGAGCCGTGCCCTTTTCGCAGCATGTTTGGCACGTCATCTAGCTCTTCTCCATCCGCACAATCAATCTAGACCGGCACACCAAGGAAGGAAGAGCTACGGGTCCGGAACCTGCGACAGTACCACCATGTCGGCGGATCTGCTGAACGAGCCACTGCTCGTAACCGGCAGTTACGATCACACGATTCGCGTCTGGCAACCGTACTCCAGCTTATGCATCCGCAACATGCAGCACATTGACTCGGTTAGTATGAGGGGGAGGGGGGGGGGGTTTGTGCATCACCCGATAGATCTTACACATAGAGCATATCTCTTTGCGTTTACTTTAACCGCAGCGTTCGGCAACCTGCGGCTCGTGAAGAACTTCTTTTCATTCTTGTAGGTCATGTTCGATAATCAAACTGGCTGATCTATGAAAAACAAGAGCAAGTTAATTATTTAAATCATACAGGTCTCAGAGCAGGTGAAAAACAATCAAAATCTATCGGAAATCCAGAAGTCCAAAAGAGCTGAATTATTTTGCCGAGCTATCCCTAACAGCACAAGCAATTGAGCCTACATCGTATTCCAAGTTACCATCGCTAGCGAAATGTGACATTTAATTTGTCGATCACTACTCCATCTGGATGAAAATTGGTATCTAAAACATACCATTGGAATCGTGTATCTAATCAACTCCCTCTCGATTCGACTCGTCGGGAGATGAAAATGTACATGCAGAATGACAGGCGTTGTGAGTGATGCATGTTATTAAAACGGGATGATGATCTGTTGTTTTGTTTAATAGAAGCATTTTTCATGTTAAAAGTCAATGTATAAATGGTTAGAAAATCTTAACGTTATCAAATTTTAACCTTTTATTTTATTCATTAAAATTAATGATACAAAAAGGGGATATTTGCAAATTGTTTGTTTGTCACGTTCAGATGCATGTAATTTACAAATAATTATGTAATAAAAGCATTAAGTATGTGATTTTCTTGATATTTACATAAAATTCAATTTTTGTTGATTATTGTAGTCGTTAGGTATTTAATATTTTTATACAAATTCCAAATGAATCTGATCATCCTTTCTTGCAAAGAATGAGTTTTTAGCTATATCGATATGAAAGTCTAGGATATCGCGGCCATTGTACACCATAGATAAAAACAAGTACTCGTAGGTTCTTTACTACACAGCCAAGAATTAGTTCAGTTAAAATCATGTTGAATGCTGTAGTCTAGTTCATCAAATACGCATTCAAAAGAGGGTACGCGTTGCAGACAGATTCAGCAATTTATTCACAACGAAATAGTCGCATTTTCAATTTTCAATCAGTGTTAATAATAAGCTTTCTACATAGGTTTTTTGTGCTAATCTTATTATTTTGATAATTGTTCAACATATACTTCTAAGAGGAATTATGTTATCCTGCGGTACACCTTTACAAAAACTAAGCCAATGGCGCAGCGTGTCCTCTTTGCACAAGGAGTAACCAGAATGAACACTATGACAAGGCACGATTATTCATGAAATTGGCTGATTTTGATTATTGTTCCAAAATCTATTCGCATTTAAGCTTTCTAAGATCACAATATGTCAATAAATATTTCCTTTAGCAAATCCATCAAAAAACTGCTCGGCGTACTCAGCAGCCACTCTAATCTCGATTCAAGTCACCAGAGCATATGTAATATCGTCATATTTGAGATCAAGTTTTTCTTCAATCGAGCCGTTGTCAATAGTCCTCAATGTCAATCATACTTACAGTAATGTGATACATATGTCTACGCCGGAGTAAGTTAGTTTTCCGATTCGATCGGCCTTCTAGAAACTTAGATCGTTTTCCCAAAGCTACCGAAACGACATTTGCATGATGAAGAATCCCACAAAAATACTACGTAAATTAACGAATAACGATTCAACGAAACTTTCAAAACAAAACTTAGACAATTGTAAACGAAAGTCTCTTCTTATCTGGCCTGCTCACGGTAAACTAAGCTTGATCGCAAGATTTCGCACATCAGCAACGCTATTAAAGGGTATTGACATATTTTCAGTGCACATCAAAGCAAACCTGAAATAAAAGGTCTATATAGGTTTACACATAAATCTTTCCTTTTTTCCTCGTCAGCAAGTGAACTCGCTGGACATCTCGCCGAAGCGCAACATGCTGGCGGCCTGCGGCTATCAACACATACGCCTGTACGATCTCAACTCCAACTACCCGGTCGTGAACTTCGAGGGTGTGTTGAAGAACGTGACGCGCGTCGGCTTCCAGGAGGACGGCAAGTGGATGTATACGGGCGGTGAGGATGGCAAGGTGCGCATCTGGGACATGAGCTCGCCGAGCCCGGCCTGCAAGCGCATCTTCGACTGCCAGAGTCCGGTGAATGCGGTCTGCCTGCTGCCGAACCAGGTGGAGCTGCTGATCGCACACCAGGGCGGCGGCATCTACCTCTGGGACGTGAAGTCGGACCAGCACGACCATCTGCTGCCGGAAGTGGAGTGCTCGATACAGGACGTCGCGGTTAGCCCGAACGGTGCGTACATGGCTGCGATCAACAACAAGGGCAACTGCTTCATCTGGACGCTGACGAGCTGGAGCGGTTCGCCCGGGCAGGAGACGCAGCTGACGCGCTCGGAGGCGAAGCTGAAGATCCAGGCGCACGACAAGTACGCGCTACGGTGCAAGTTTAGCCCCGACTCGAGCCTGCTGGTGACGTGCTCTGGAGACTGTACGGCCCGTATCTACAACACCGACAACTGGACGCTGCATGCTGAGCTGCGCATCGACCGCTACTGGATGTGGGATGCGGCCTTCAACAACGACTCCAAGTATCTCTTCACCGGTAACTAATCCGATCTGATAGGGTAATATGGTGCTTGTCTTCACCGTACCGCGCGTTGTTGTCCTTTTTTCAGCCTCATCCGACAGCTTGGCACGGCTGTGGCGTATCGACACTAAGACGGTCGAGCGAGAGTACACCGGACACTTGAAAGCCGTCACCGCCCTGGCCTTCCGGGATGAACCAATCCGCAGCAATACCGACACAACCGGCACCGGGCTGTCGTCCACCCACTGAGGGATGGCCAGCCAGTCTTTAATTTCGTGTAAATTAGTTTTTTTTTGTTTTCATCCAACTTCAATGTAACCCAACGCGTGTTTTATGTCGTGTTATGCATGTTTCTTTTCGTATTTGTTAAAAGTGCTTACGTGTGCAGTGTGCATAAATAAAATTACGAAATAGCTAGTTCAGAAAAAAGCAATTTGTCTTCCTTTGCTTTTTGTGTGCCGCCAGTGTGAATGAGAACCTGAACATAACAGACGTTGCAGAAAACCCTGGATTGGTCTTCGTGAAATGAGTATGGATGTTTTGTAAATATAGAGAGGGTAAGTGCGCCAGTTTCCGGCAGGGTAAATGAAACACTCAAATATTACTCTAAAATGCAATACATGAAGGTTTACATCGTATGCTTTGCAAAGATAACACTGATTACTGTCTAAGTTCCAAGAGTTGTATCAAATACATGGATATTTTTCCACGGAGTCAAATACAGCAGGCCGTGATGATCGAAATGGTGACATTAAGCTAAGGAATTTATCACTTAAAATCAATGTTGGTTGCAAACTAAAGGAAAAACTATTTTGCTGCTTATTTTAAACCATTTACAAATACTAAAACCTGTTCACGTTGCCAAAAAAACTGTTACACAACCTACCGAAAACAGGAACACCCCGGCAATCCCTACTGCAATCGCTCACACCTTCTTAAGAACATAATTTAAGTAAAACAAAACTCTGAAGAAAAAAACATCCGACAGTTTTGAAAAACCTAATCCAGGAAACAAACAATCAAGTTTACTGTACTAAGGAAAGTATGAAAGAGGCACAATTGCAAACAATGCAAGTGAACTAGTGTTCAGTTAATATTAATGAATGCTTTATCTGCTTTCGATCACGATAATGCAATAAAACGATAACTTAAGGAGGTAAAATTTATAATATAATCATATAATTTAAGTAAAACAAAGCTCTGAAGATTAAAACATCCGACAGTTTTGTAAAAACCTAATCCAGGAAACAAACAATCAAGTTTACTGCATTAAGGAAAGTATGAAAGAGGCACAATTGCAAACAATGCAAGTGAACTAGTGTTCAGTTAATATTAATGAATGCTTTATCTGCTTTCGATCACGATAATGCAATAAAACGATAACTTAAGGAGGTAAAATTTATAATATAATCATATAATTTAAGTAAAACAAAGCTCTGAAGATTAAAACATCCGACAGTTTTGTAAAAACCTAATCCAGGAAACAAACAATCAAGTTTACTGCATTAAGGAAAGTATGAAAGAGGCACAAATGCAAACAATGCAAGTGAACTAGTGTTCAGTTAATATTAATGAATGCTTTATCTGCTTTCGATAACGATAATGCAATAAAACGGTAACTTAAGGAGGTAGTCGAAAATGAGCTACTAAGGCGTATTAAAAGATAAAATACTTATTTCTAAGATTTTTGTTTATTTTTACAAACGTTATGACGACCAGTTACGAAAATTATTTTTTTAGAGATAAATAACTGCTTTGAAATTCGATAAAACATACAGGCCGTTTTAAGCACCTTGAGTATCAGAGGTATATTTTGGAGCTAATTTTGAACGTGCTATAAACACTTTCGGATTCTCCATACGGATTGTCGCATGTCTTACCAAACCGACGGTAGGGTAACATTTCAAGTTATATACAAAACAGTGTAATATTCAACAAGACTCCATAAAAAAAACTCCTCGAACGATTCACCACTGGAAAAGAAAGTACACACATTGTTTACAGCTGCTCGAGATGAGCCACTACTCTCGTTTATATTCCACAATATCATGTGATGATGTGTACATGCGCGGTATGGCAACCATTGGCGACTACCATCGGCCCATAGGGGGGATATCGAATATGACGGATGAAACGTACAGCAGAAAAGATGGAGAGAAATCATAACTTATAGCAGAGAAATGTCCACTGTACATAGGTTGAGTGAGCGACTAACATAATGCATAACAAACGCCCATCAGACCATCAACGTACGGGCACATGCTCAATCCTTCTTCATGTCGGGCGTCTCTTTGCAGTAAAGGTGCGCGATCCCGACCGGCTTCCGCTCGTTCGAGTAGCACGGTATCGCTAGCTTGATCGTGTCGTGGAAGACGCGAGGGTCGCGCAGCAGCAGCTGCTTGCACGGTGGCGACATTTTGATCGAGATCCGGTAGGTTTTCCTCGGCACCAGCACGACCTCCTCGAAGAACAGATCCGCCACGTGCACGGTGGTGACCGACTTGTTCGGGCACTCGAACACATCGCTGCTGATCTCCAGCTCCTCCTCGTAGATCTTCAGCTCGACCGACACGACGTCCGCTTTGGAGGAGATGTACACGCCCAGCCCGTACACCGACACGGGCGTTTCCGACATGAGCGTCATCTTGAGATCTTCCGGCGGTCCCATGAAGCCGTCGCTCATGCTCTGGCCGAACACGAGCAGCTTCAGGCAGTCGTACGACCGCTCCTTCACGAGGGTGCGCAGCTCGCACGCGTCGTTGTCGCGGTTCGCCGCTTCCCAGATTTCGAGCGCACTGCACAGCTGGTCCTCGGTGCAGTTGATCTGCTTCGAGCCAAGTATCATCGATAGCGACTCCCGGTCGATCGTGGTGAAATCTTCGTGGTTGAAGTAGTACAGCGGGTTGTTGCGTATCAGCCGCAGGCACGACTCGTCCACCGCCGTGAAGCCGAAGTAACGATTTTTGCTAAATATCGCCAGCGCCGACTCCGGCTCGACCTGCTCCTGCAGAAACCGGCTGAGCAGCTGCATCAGCTCGGTCAGCATGTACCGCTGCGAGCAGTCGAAGATGTCGCGCAGGTTGTCGTTCGTGATGTCCACCTGCTGCGTGTAGATGTAGCGCAGCACGGCGAGAAACACGTCCGGCTCGACATCCTCCAGGTACACCTCGCGCCGTTCCGCCTCGAGGAAGCTGCTGAAGAACATCACGTAGAAGTACTCTGAAGCCATAACCAGATACAGCTTGTGCGCGTAGATCCGCTGTTTGCTCGTGCCGACGATGAACGTTACATCCGAGCAGAACTGATTGTCCACCATGCTTTCCTGCCGGGAGCAGATTGTGTCGTGCGTGCCGTAGCTAAGGTCTCTGGATGGGATGGTGTCCATCGTTCTTTCAGGTCTGGCCTTTAACATGGTTTGGGCTGCAAAAAAAGAACACGGGTCCAAGCTTAGTCCTCGTGCAGATATTTTTCTTCGAGTTAAATAAAGACATATTTTTTGTATTTGTGCCCAATAAATAGATTATTTCGTTGATCTTAACTGACTTTGATTGCAATTGTTTATTTAAGGACAATAAAACAAAACATTGCAAAGGCCGTTCTATAAAGTGTAAAAATGCCACAAAACGCTTTTTAATATCATGAAATCCATTGGCGGCGTTTCATGATATTGAAATTCATACGTTCATCATAGCGTTTGCGAAATTGATCCAATTCAAATTGCTCGAAATGGCGTTATAAAAGATTCATTTCGTTAAGGTACTCTAGCACAATTAGTTAATTGCATTGCGATTCGACCCTTCTATACTTCTCAGAAAGTGTTCCAGAAACGTGGAAAATTGACCTGAAATGTATTATTGCACGACCTTTCGAACAACAACAAAGTTGGTAGGTAACAAAAGGCTTCAGCGTTTTACCTGTGTTATTTTAGTTTTATAGCAATTCGGCAAGAACTGCACATTCCGAATAAAGAATATCGGCTTTTTCCATGTCAAAAATCAACTAAAAGACAAGTTTTGGTTGGACCGACGTCAAGCTAATCGTAAAAACACATACTTAAAGACTGGCAACAGAATGCTTTAAATATTACTTTGTTTTAGCAGGGAAACATACATTATTACTAGCACTATCTTATGAAGGTGGCAGGCGGACTATTTTGGAAAGTGGCACAAACATGGCAAATAGATTGTATGTTTTGTAAGTATAATGACGTCCTTCCGTTTACCTTTTGCAATTACCTTCCTGCTGCACCTGCTCTTTCGAGATTATTCCTACAGCTGATGCGAAATGAAACGGGAGCAAACTAGGAATTGAAAATGAAATTTCGAGATCATGGTTAGCACGTAACGTAACAAGAACCTTTTCGTATCCTTTAAGCATTACCCAGGGTTGAAATATTAAGGCGTGATTTTATCGCTTCCTTTCTATCTAATGCAGCGGCACCATTGGTTGCGGATGCGCTGGGGGATGCTGAAAATCAAACAGTAATTTATAATATTTATCCGAGAATTTGACAACATAAATTATAAGCCACGTACCTTTCGGAGATGTATCTGATATTTGATTAAACTAGCTCGTTACTAGCACCACTTTTATCAACAAATCATCTTCGGATGACTAGACCGATTGCCCAATAAAGCGAAGGCAGCGAAAAGATAGCAAAAGAACGGATTTCGCAGTTCCGCTTTGCGGATCGCGTTGTATGGACTAATGTTGCTGTATCTAAAATCGGTGTTGTTTTTCGTTTCGATCCCAACAACAACAGAACAGCGGTTAGACAAGCGGACACACCTCGGATAGTTCAAATAACATTATTATTTCAAACAAACATATACGAAATAAAAATAATTTCTTATGTAATACAGGATGTGAAGTAAAATAAAATAAAGCTGTAACTTACCAATTTTAACACAATCAATCTCTGCGGTTAACAATTCCTGAATAAGACCAATTTTTCAGCAGTTATTCAAATGTTAATCAGCATATTGCTTTGCGTTTTTTTATTTTGCTCGCTAGCTCACAATCGCCGTGAGGCTTGCTTTGCCTGTTAGACTAAGAATAAAAGCTTAAGAAATGTTTTAATCACAAACAGAGATGCATCGTGTCTACGGAATGTAAAAGTAAAACTGTTTCAAAACAGACATAAACAAATATGACGCTATTCCTGGTTGTGAAACATTTCACACTGGGCATATGTGAAAAATTGCAGGTACAATGGAAACACAAGCGCTTTTAGACCAGAATTCACATGTAACCTAAGCTGAATTGAGAAACAGTGCAGCCCTTTGCATTCGACACGGTATTATTTGGAGTTCCAGAACAAATATGCTCGATCTCCATTTATTTTTTTTATCATCATTTTACGATCTTCATTTTAAAAGTTATATAAATTTTTACTGTCGTATCCTCATCAATTTTTCATGCATCGCAAGGAGATTTGAATCTGTTAAAATATAAGTAATTTAAAAAACGTAAATATTTTTTTTCAATTTTGTTATTATTCTCATCTCGGCACACGCGGGTATACATTTTGAATGAGGATTAGATTTTATTCTCAGAGCTATTGGTGTGGTATATGTAGTATAAACTATGCTTATTTGGTATATAACAAACAAAAACAAAGAAAGTATTAATACGTAAAAAAAGAAATCTAAACTACTAAATGAATTTAAAATTACATTTTCTTGAATACGTGATGCGAAAGGAAACTAATTTGTGCATATGTGTACAAAATTTTAATTTTTAACAACAATCGCAACGAAACATATTAAGGTTTTAAGACGGTAAAACTATATTACCTATACAAAATGTATGGCATACCGGGATATGTCGTAGAGATGAAGGTGTAATTTTTTTTTTCATTGACACAATGTAAATTTGTTCATGGGAGGAAACTGTATGCTTGCTCGTGTTCTCTTCAAACTATCGTCAAACAAAGTTGCGTTGCGTACAGTGCAACGCTGTTTTCAATGGGTTATTTGTGGACAGATTGCATATGAAATCAGGTGGAATTTGGCTTGAATATTCAATAACAAATGGAGATTTGCGATTGATTTAGTTTTTTCCTGTCAACCCACTTCTATTGCTCCTCTATTTTTTATCAAAACTGTAGGAATGGCTTAAATTTATATTGAATTGACTAAGAATCCAGTTGTCCTTTCGATCCATTCGATCACTTTCACCGGTAATGTAAAATATATCACATGAATATTTTTATAACTACATTGCTATCTGAGATGAATATACATATCCATC
>KZ072465.1:22164-32568 GCA_002091845.1 Anopheles cracens
CTTCAAATTTGCTAAATGATTGTTAGGAGTATACAGTTCAGCAGTTTTCCCACATTTGACCAGAAAAACTTCCCATGTTATGGCACGCTAAAATGAGTAAATTAATTATTTAATTTGACATACAAACTTTTCACATACATTTCACTATCAAATGCCAATATGGACAGAAAATCTACTAGCACTTTTGATTTATGCCGTGCTGCATATAAAAAAGTAAGTCTCAACAAATCCGTACTATAATTAGCCATTATTTATTTCATTATCATACAATACTTAGAAAGCCATCAGCTCTACCGTTCACAATTGTAATGCAAGTAACAAAATTAAATGCGGTTCATGTTGCGTTCATAAATAATCACGTCTCACAGTAAATCCCTGAAAGAAAAAAAGACCCTAAAATAGCTATGCTTTTGTTCCTTTCTGTTCGGTGGCGGACTTCGGTCGCGACCGAATACCTACACGATACGCTGCGTAAAACCGGAAACTGGCTGCCAGCTCGAGTCAAAACAGTATTATATAAATATACACACCTGTACTGCGGTGTAAGGCGAATCATTCCATAAAATTTCATTCTTCACTTCAGAGAGCCGTATAACGTATCATTTATTTTTTACATAAACGCATGGCTCGATGACTATATAAACAGGCCGTTGCGGCTATTTTTTCTAGATCATAACTCGAAATAACACCATATTGTTTAATTGTCCTGGCAACAACAGGGTGTTTTAAAGATAGGCCGTATAACAAGGTATAGGTGCAAATAATTTGTTTCGAATTTTATCGAATTCGTCTAAATCTGTCTCACAGGGTAAAGATGAAAAAAAAATCAGTCTTAGCTCTTATTTAATTTAATGTTGTATACGTCCGTGATCCACGCATACCAAATAAGTAGATGTTCAAGCGCCTACGTATTGCATACAACCGAGTACACATGCGCACATGTACACACATTTGAACCCCGAGGGTACTTTTTTGATTAATTCAACGTGAGAAAAAAGAAACATTTCCTCCTGGCCTTTTCGTATTCCGTAGGAATTGAAGTCAAAACATTGAGAACCACCGCGGTTGCGCGCTCAGAAGGTATTACTAGAGGATCAGCCACACCGATTCCTCGTTCTCGAGTGGAAGTTGGCTACTAATTAGTTCATATCGATAAAGAAAGCTACACAAAACATTTCCGTCCTGCTTGCGCTAGATACCGCAGCTTCTGTGAGAAAAATTCGCTTCGTTAACGAAAACATAGACCTAACCTAAAACACCTGTAAGCTGTGCGTGTTGCACGCTGCTCGAAGCGAAGTGCTTGGTGGCTGGAAGCTTGCAAGAGAAGTGCGAGGATGTGTACAACAACTTCCATCATCAATAAGTTATAGGTATGCTTGTGAGTGTATATGTTTTTTTTTAGATGGTGCGACGACATATAGTGTATATCTCATAGAGGCGTACTGTCGGGCGCTGCATATCGCTCGATGTAAGCATTAACTATGTACAGTGGCTCAGCTCTCCACAGGATTCTACTGGGTACGTTGCGTGAAGGCGAGAGGATAGGTGTCGGGCGGGACGGCCACACATGCCGGATACATCTTAATCTGGCCGATGTCGTTCGAGTGAACGTCGTACTTCTGCAGGATGTTGGCGATGATGATGAAGCTGAAGCCACGTACCAGATTCTGTCCGATGCAAGTTCGCTTGCCAATGCTGAATGGCAAGAAGTGTGGAATGTTCTTGCGTACACGCTCTATCTGCAGCGTGCGCTCGTTCTCGCTGCTCACACCGTTCGTCTTGATGATGTTGGAAAGATCCTGCTTAGCAGTCGGTGAATCACGCAAGTCCGTTCGGATTTGAGCCAGCGTTGCCGTCTCGATAAACCGACTCGGGTTGAAGCGCTTCGGTTCGGTCCAATACCGTTCGCTCGTGTTCAATTCGTAGTTATTGATGAACACTACCGTACCCTTGGTGACGCCGTACCCGGCGATGCAGGTGTCTTCCGTGGCGACATGTGGCACGATTGGCGAAGAAGAGTAGCGTAGTACCTCGAAGATGGTGGCTACCGTGTACGGCATGCTCTCGGTGTCGTACAGTGTGACGTTGCGTTTGCCGCACTCGGTGATGCGATCGATTTCGCGTTGAATGCGTTGGCCCACCTCGGGATGTTTGGCGACGTACCCCAGCGCGAGCATCACCAGGTTGCCGATGGCGGAATGACCACCGAGGAAGTCCTCCAGCATGTACATGATCGTGTCTCGCGTCACAGCTGGATCGAGTCTGAGACTCTTCAGCAACGCATCAGTGAAGTCACGCTCTGTCTCATCATCGCCGAGCGTCTGCTCGCGTTCGTTCACGATTCGCTCGAGGATAAAATCGCGGATCTCGGCCGACCAGCGAGTTAACTTGCACATGTGCTTGTGGTAGAATGGTGCCAGCCAGGGGAGAAAGTCAACCGCGTATCCCTGGTTGATCTCCCAGAAGATCTCGTCGAAATTGCGCACGATCGCCATGAAGTCCTGGTCGTTGTAATCGAACCGCACCGAGCACATGTATTGGCAGAACATATTCGCGCACGCCTGCATGATCAGTGGCTTCACCTTGAAGTCTTTGCCAGGGCTCACGACCTCATCCAGCTGGTCCATGAAGCGGTGCATCTCCATTACACCCACGTCACTCATCTTCTGGTAGTAGCTAGAAGCGTCGCTCGGAGAACAGTGCTTACGAGCGAGGTTGCGCCGCTTCTGCTGCAGGGTCGACCAGTCGCACAACGCAAGAGCTGTAATAACAGTGAAAAAAATAAACGAATTACTATACTTTCTATCCCAGATCCCATCCCTGTCGCATCATCACAAAAAGAAGAGCGTACATAGCTGTAGGCACCATATAACAAAACCAAACGCCTTGCTTGCCATGCTTCAAATCAATCGAACTAAACGAGACACTTCCGGCAACGGAACGGTTTTTGCTACTCCCACGCCAATGCTCTTCCTTGTGTAACGTATATTGAAGGTCCATGTCTTCGAAGGACTACCGATCCCTCCAGGGACACCCTGTCCTCGCCAAAGCAAGTCATAAAACAACGAGCTGTATGTTAAAACGAAATCCAAATGGCCAAGTTCACATCCTTGACCTTGCTTGGACGCGACGTTATCTTGGAGATCGTGTAGGCGCATAATCTTCTGAGTACGGGTAGAGGAGGAAACGAAAAAAACAAACAAACCCCGTCTGCAAAATTCAGTCCTTGAGCTGCTATCCTACAAACCCGAAGCTTACAGGCTGGTATGCCTCTGGTAAAGGCGAATAAAATACCACTATATATATATATATAAATGTATAAAAATATCGTTTTATATCGTTTTGATCACCAATCCGGATCGCTCTGGCGAGCAGCTCACGTATTTACGTATAGCAAGCTTCACCCAGCCGGTGTTCCAGTTCCGCTTCTCACCGCTTCTCACACCCCTCGCTCAACCATGCGGCGCTACTACGATTGCGAATCCATTTCACATTGTGAATGAATCGAGACGTCAGTTACGTCACACGCTGGGTTACTACTATACTATGAGCGTACCTCGTGAGCCGTACACCTCCAGGGATAGGATGAGTTCTCTTCCGGTTATATCGTTTACAAACATAAGGCGACCGAGCGAACAACCTTGCGGGAGGTCAACGGTGTTGCGGTGCTTCCCACTCGTGCTGGTTGTCAGTGTCAATATCGACTGATACTCACGTGCTGACAGTCAAATGCAAATGTCCCCATCACCCATTCGATTACCATAGCGGCAATGTCGGACTGGCTGGGGGTGCTAGGCAAATTTTGCCACTGCCGCCCCAGTTCTTTTGCCGCGTTATGTCCAACCGCACGCAAACAACCATACACAGACACACATAAATACGAACAAATGGACATTATGTCCTGTCACAGATGCGGATTGGAGGTTTGCTGAGGGCACGACCTGTCAGGGAACCGGTCGAATGCGACCTTCGCAAAAGTAAGTCACACACATGACCCCCAACAGAATAGGACGGTTTTGAACGCAGCACCTAGCGCAGCCCTTGCAGTGGCGTTTCAACCTATACGTGCGTGCTGTCGCGCCCGGAGGCTTGAGCATTCTTGATGTCACTCGCATGAAAGACATTTTTTTAACTTTCTTATCTGAATGTGCAAGTGATGCGCAACGTATCCCTGTTCGTCTGCGTTTGATAGGTGCAAACCCAGACCAACCGGTTGCTTGCCGGTACGAGTCCCAGCTTAAGACATGTTTCTGGGTCGGTATCATCAGCGACCCGACAACCCGGAAGCATCAGGCGATCGAGATGAAATCGAAATTGAAGGAACACTTTCGGTGGGTTAGATTAAAGTAACCGCTAATCCTATTTACGGATCAATTTCATGCGTAGAGTACAAAGAAGCGACCGATGGAGGCCTAGCAGTGCCTGTTGCAGCTATTTTCTTCTATTGTGGTACAAGCCTCCCGGAAGTCCTGCCGCTACGATCGCAACACGCCATTCCCCTCAGAGCAAGTGAGTGGGAGAGTAAACGATTACTTCCGGTGCGATGGTTTCATCATGATTGCCAACCTCCACTCACGCAGGCCGGCTCTCCCGGTGCTCAGGGGAGAGGGAAGGAGGGAAGGGGGGGGGGGCGCGAATCCTAGACCTGCAGACATCGAACTGGTTCGCTGCGCTTTTGCGCCTGCATTAATATTAATAAAAAAAAATGCCGAACGGCTCTGTAAGAGCAGTCGAAACGGAAGTCTAGCAGCGGGTGGAACTGCTATTGCTGCGGCTGACCGTGAGCAGGATTGGCTGTAAGTGTTGGTGGCTATCTGCTGTAGGCTTAACTGTTCTACCGTGCACGAACCGCCCGGCCCGGGATGTATCGCGATCATGGTGAAAGGGAAAGGAGAGAATTTAAACACTCTCGACCGCTCGATATATTGCGGATGAATTATTCATGCTGCTGCAATAATGAGGGTGAGGATTATAGTTTTTTTTCTCCACTGCAGCGGTCTGTGGGGTTCGCGTGGTTGGGAAGCTCGGAAAATTCTATTTCTGATAGGCAAAGACCACACGTAAATCCTATCTCTATTTTTGTTTTGTTTAGTGTTTGGAATTATGGATGAACGCATTAGCTTCTGCCCTGGGTACGGCAAGCCCCCTTGCGCTGAGAACAAGCGTTATTAAATTGATCGTGGGCTATTTTAATTGGGTGTGAACATCGCTTATATCAGAACTGATCGCCACTGGACCAAATCACCTGTTCGTCCCGTATGTGACCCTTTTGTTCATATGGAACATTTTGATGTTATGTCCTGTATACATTTGAAGATCATATCAACCTTTTTATCTGGGTACTCTGATGTTCTGATGTAATTTCTATATTCTTTTTTTTAAATATATTTTCGTATTGGCTGTTCCTTTTCTAGATATCTACATCATGTAACAACATCAGACAGCCCCTTTCATACAAGACAATTTCCGTAGAAAACGCAAGGTAGGTAAATAACAAAACTATATCAAATCAGACGAACAGAAAACAAAAATTACAAATAAAATAATCCGATCAACTGATCTTTGCTAAGCAAACAGTAGTGGTCGAAATCATGCAAAACACTCTAGCGAGCAAGCTTTTATCATATCGATAACAAAAAAATAATAGCTGGATTAATCTAGTTACACAGGATCTATTTGCTACAGGAAGTTTAGTACTACTGTATAAGCTGTGTGCATAATGCTTGAATGTGAAATGAAGCGAAAATGTCTTCCAATTTCTCCGCAAGGGGTTAATACGGCCTAGCCGTTATAAAAAACATTACACAAACAAACAACAACGTCCTCCAATGTTCTACCAATGTAAAAATCTGGAACGATTAAACGTTGGAGAAACATGCATTAAATCAGGCATGCGCCTGTTCGATTGTGTTGGGGTTTAAGAACACTTTTAAAGAAATCTAAACCGCTATTTTAGCAATGCACCAATGTAGCAAGGGATTATCACAATGCCAGCTCTTGTTCTACATTTCTACCATTTGCTTCCTGTACAAATGCACAGGAAAGAACTGGCTAAAGACGCATGGAAGTGATGTCGTCATAGAGTTTTTTTTTTTTATCGCAAGCAATCAAGCGCAAGCTTGGCCAGGTTTGATGCACCTGTGAAAACCATTGGCGCCCAGCTCGGGACGTTGCGCAGCTCATTTTTCGTGGGTTACGCCGGCAGGTCGGGTTGCCTGGCGCAGTCTGCTGATGTAGATGTTTTGCGGACACCATGCGGCATCGAAATGACATTAAGTTTCTTACTATGAAAGCGCCATCGCCGGGCTGCGAAGGGTAAATGGACCTAGCGTGAGTTTAACCTGAAGTTAAAGCGTCCATTGGAATAGCGGCGCGGTCGCGTGAGAACTCCACTCAGTAAACTTGACATAAGCACTTCAGCACCTGTTCTGGAAATCACAACAAACCAATAATTTTCGTAGTTATGATGATGCAACGTGTGTCTTCCGTTTCGTAAAATACGTGATAGCACATAATTGATTGACATGTTTTTTGGTTCTTTCTTTTCTGCAATTCATTCAACTGCTACTTGTTTCGTCCCGTTACTACCAACCCAACTCCAAGTGTCCCAGAATAGTTCTGGCAACGTAAGCGATGACAGGCGGAAAGAGGTACCAATTGCTTGCGATGTAGAGTGGATGCTCAAAGGTAACTAAAAAGCAACTTAAGTCGTGTGAACGTATCGCAGCCGAATGCTTGCGAAACGCTACCAACAAGTGCTTGTTTGACGTAATAGTATCTCCCACCGAGCTCCGGCAGGAAACACGTCTAGTGGTATTTCGTACGCAAAATAGAGCGCTCGCTAATAGACTTTAGTACAGACTTACTTTACTTGATGTTACGATTGGAATAGTGAGAGAGATATTGTTTTTTTAAATATCCTGAGTCGCGAGGATCTCTACATCTTTTACATACATGAGCATACAATACACTTTATAGATGACATTTAAGTAACATTAAGGAATACTAACATTAAGCGAACGGACATCTTTTTGTATATCTTAGATCTCTCTCTTTTTGTCACTCTTTCTCTCTTTCAGACAGCATGTACATATCTTTGCCAATTTCATCCCAGACGAGATTTCGTACAGGGGCGTTTGAGTGTAGTTGCGACTGGAGCCACCACCAATACACTTTATAAAATGCCTGTGTATAGCACGTATTTCTCAAGTTCTTTGCAAGCTTGTACGGACGGGCCTTGGAATAATAATCCATGGCTATGGTTCGTACTACTCGCTTGCGTTGTGTCACATTTTATAATATCGGCGTCCTCAAAGGCGTTCACCTTACTATACGTGCTGCTACTTTCCCCATGTCTTCTATGATTGATATCTGCTCCCAAGTTATAGACACGCTCGTAAAATCTCGCGCGCACGCTCAGCTCCCACATCCTATTCCTGCACCTACTCCCCTTCCGTGGGCTACCCGGTCACTACACCGAATGATATACGTTGAATGCTCCATTTATCGATTTCGTGTGCGGTTGCAACTGGTGCTGCACCCGCCCGTAGGCATTCCTACCGCCACCGGGCGTGCAGATTTGAGTCAAAAAAAACAGGGTGAAAAATATCCCGCATGCAGGGCGAACGGCGCATGTGTATGTGGCCGGCTGCCTCCACGTACGCGCTAGCGTGCATAATTCGCTTTTTGAAATTGGAGTCGTACGCCGGGTACCGACGGTACCCCCACAGGTCCATCGCCAGCTCGGCAACGAGATCGAGCCGGGTCCGGTTAGATCCGATTCCAACGGCGGCGGCGGCAAACGGTGCACGGCACGAAGGTGATAGGGCGACCGGACCTATCGCGTGCGCGGGTTTCACTTTCTCTGGCCCAGATTAAACCAGCACCGCCGTTTAGCGCCACCTTGCCGGAGGGCCTACCTCAAAGTGCCTACCGCGCAGAATCGTGGCAGCGGAATGACGCAGTACAGAGTGATGGGATGATCTGCTTACGGTCAGGACAGCAGCGATCGAGAAAGGTAAAATCTATGCGGCGTTCAAGATTTCCTGAACGTCTTGAAATCGAAGCCTACCCCCTAGATTCCCAAGCATCTCGCATCGTGCAACGCACAGCAGGAAGAGAACAATAAAGCAAGTACTTACAGTTATTTCGGTCGCCACCGAACAGCTTGTGAAAGCGCAGGAAGTCCGGTCGGCCACCAAAGTACCGCCCATTCTGGTTCAGGACCTCCCGGATCAGGTCGAGATTGTTGACGACGAGACATCGCGTGGAGCCGAGCGTGATGCTGTACAGGTCGCCGTACTTTTTGGCGAGCGCCGTGAAGCCCTCGAAAGGCACCTCGTACTGGCCGAGGAATGCGAGACTGCCCAGGATGGGCCACGGTATCGGGCCGGGCGCCTGCGGGAACGTCATTAGCTCGGTGGTTGATTGCGGTGGCGTCGGCGCCCGGACGGCCAGCTTCTGTAGCCGGGTCGGTCGCACGGTCTGGATGCGCACCTTCCGGTGCCATTCGTACAATATCTTGAAGTAGCACACGACGGAGAGGATGATCGTCAGAAAGGCTAATATGAGCCCGGTGTACGCCATTGCGGCTCTGGTGGTGTCGTCAGCGTCTGGACGAAGCTGTGCGCTACTGCTGCTGCTGGTGGTGGCTCTGCTCTGCGAACTACTCGGCACACGTCTCGGTGTTCCGCACTATGGGCACGCAACGTAAGTCTATTCCAGCGGCGAAGCACAGTGGAGTAGTCCTTGCACTCGCCTTAACCGTCCGGTGCACTCTGCGCTTCCTGGTGCCTGGACAGACGCGTTTTAAATTCTTCCACCGCGCACCTGTACCGGCACACTCACACGCACACAGGGACGCACACTCCGCGGCACGAGGATAGCTAAAACGGCGCGACAAATCGAACCGAGCCAAACAAACAGTAAAATACTACTAACAAACGTAACAACAAGCGCAACAACTAGGCGCGCGTCCACGCGCTGCAAAATGCGTATCGAAACTTAACAAAACAATGCCCTGCCCGGCAAACTAACGAAACAAATAATGCTGGGCAGCAACTAATTAATAACAAATGAAACTGCGAGACACCGCGAAACTAAATGACGTGCGAGCGCGCGCGCGCGCGCTCCAGCGCCCGAGCTCCGAGTTTGCAAAAACGAAACGAACAGAACAAACAAACGCGAGTGTTGCGTACGGTACGAACTAGTGCCGGAGTCGCGACGTTGCACTCGTTTTTGTTTTTCGCAGCTGCGGGGTGACTACCACACCGCGACTTCCGCCGTTGCTGATCGGTTGGGTGGTGCGGGGGAGGGAGGCGTAGGTGACGGCCCCTCCGTCGTTATCGGTCGTAACCTTTTTTCGATAGCGTCTGCTGAAGGACGAACACTCCGCACCGCAAATGGGCGCGGGATCACTGCCAGGAGCTTTTGAAGGATGTGCCGGGTTCCGGGATTGGGTTGGTGTAAGCGCCTCGCTGTCTGTGGAGGACTCGCTCTCGCCGTTTGCTGGCAGCTGATTGATTGTACCCCCTCGTTACAGGCGTTGCAGGCTCAAAGGACGTCGCTGTCGCGGGTCCGACCGTTGGTAGTGAGGTCGTTTCCTGGTGCCGATCAACGATTAGCTACGAAAAAAGTTAGACTGGATCGAATGCGGATTATACGCCAACGTTTATATAGAGTTCCAAACGGCGCGCTGGGTAACCCCGGAGCGGAGGCTCAGTGTGTGCAAGCGCGCGCACGCGTGCGCGTACGCCAGCGAGCCGCACACAAGCGAGAGAGCACGAGAGACCCGCGGCGCGCTAGGTCATGCGCGGCGGGCGGGGGAAGCGAGGGGCGAGCCCGGGGCCCCGGGGGTGGCTGGCACGCTGCGAGCCTGATCGGGGTGCGAGCGAGACACCGCACGGGAGAACACGGGCGAATCCCTCGGCGGAGCAGGCGACGGAAGCCCGGCACGCCGCTCGGAGCAGCGCGAAGAGCCCAAGATGAGAAAACGGACGATCCCCGGTGGGAGGAGGACGGCATGCAATCATTGAAAAACGGCCTGCGTCTGTGTGTGTGCTTGCGAAAGGGAGCGAGAGAGAGAGAGAGGACGGCAGAACAGAAGGAGAGCGCGCGGCCTGCGAGCAGGATGTAGCGATCGCGTGCGCAAGAGACAGGGCGAAGGCGAACCGCAGCCGGTAGAAGGCGATGGCAGCAGCGATCCGTGAGCGAAAAGCTCCCCTCTAAGCGAACGAGGGTCTGAACCGGAGCGAGATAGCATGTGCGCGAGAGCAGGGGAGAGGGAAAAAGAGGGCATCAATGGGGAGAAGAAAACGGCATGCGAGCGCTAGGAAAGGGTTAAGACCCTGACGTGCGGGAATGGTTGAGGTAAAGAAAAGATCATTTGTTCTGCACCCTCCGGAA
>KZ072465.1:32578-45115 GCA_002091845.1 Anopheles cracens
GTCGGTGGAAATTGTCGAAAAGCCATCCCCTACCCTTTCTAAGGTAAGAGCCCTTGCAGTTTTAAAGGTTTTCCCAGCCCTCAATCCGTTTTTGTGGAGTCTGTAAGGATTTAGAAACAAACAAACTTACGACAGAATTATCACCTGTTCCGATTAGGGTCTTTACGAAAGACTGTATTGGCACTTGCTACAACCTGTAGGTCCTGGGTAAGGTCTAACTCACTTGAACTATGTCCAAGGAGCGTATATCACTTGGACTATCTCACTGACTTGCTTGTACGTCGTACATATATACGTGGAAGGCACAAAAGGTAGGACTGAACTTTTATTTCTTTTACGCCATCTAACCTAAGATGTCAAACACAGCATTCTCAATCAATCCATTGGGGATGGTTAGAGGGATGGGCAATTGAAGATAGCACGGAAGTAAGCATAATAATGCAAATTATTGTAATAGTGACAATAATAAAAATTATAATCATAGTACGTATAATGTCTGCCCATTCATCTTCCTTCGATAAGTTGTGTCTATAGTTTTTTTAATCAACTTCAGTTATTTCATCTTCCACACACTGTTCCTTTTCGTTTCATTTCAACCCTTTACTCGTCACCTAGTCTTTTCGTTGGGTTGTAGCAGAGGTATATAGTTTTCTTCATTCAGCTTTACTCAGTCGTACTGATAGTTAGTGGCTGAGATATAAATAATTAGAACAATCATAAATCAGAACTATGAGCATCGAGCTGTAGGTTGACTGAGCAGTGAAGCCGGAGAGACAAAAGAAGGCGACGATGGAAGAAAGAACCCATCACCGACCCATTTCCCTTCGGCACTCCCCAATGCGATATACCGTACCATACAATAGCCCACAGGCACGTCGCCTCCTCTCACACTGCGAATTGAGCTACGGCAAGCACGCCTTTCTCTTTTCTTGACACATGCGCATCGACTTCCCTGGCCAGCAGAATGGTCAAGCCCACAGTCATCCCAGCACCATTTGACAGCGATAGCCTCACTCCCAGCAAGTTCTTGGCCTTTCTATTCGCCACTATCTCTGATCGTAAGCGAGCGAAAGTTCTATACTTTCACTGTAATATCACAACCTGTTTAGCAGATCAGCAAGTAGATCGCCTCACTGGAGATCTAAATCTTGGATGATGAAGCGTACCGGATAGCTTTTTTCAGGTATCATTCAAACTGCAGATTCCCTGTACCATCTGTTAAAAAGTGTAATACAGGAAAATAAACTGCAAAGAAAAAGACTAACGTTGTCTTGGCACGGCATCCTGCGCGTAGTCTGCAATACACCAAGCCATAAGAATTTATATAGTGTAAGACTCGTTCGACTAACATAGAAACGGCTGCAGCCGGTCCGAAGCCATTAGAAGCAGATAGATCGGTCGCACAGACAAAAATGGGTAGCTCAGTCTCCGGTTCTAGCTCTTTTCGTTTCCGGTACATCCATTTTTAGATATTACCGACAACGGTCAGTCCATCTGTCACCATAGGGGGGAGGTTTCGTGCTTAACCTTGACAGAGGACCTGATCAGCAACTCCGAAATTACCGGCCGCTGCGGTAGAATGATCTCATTTTCTCCTTCTTTCGAGCTCAGACGGTGGATATACTTTGGCGCGATACTGCTGCTGATCGAATTATCATACCATCTCTGATGTCATACGCAATCGCTGACTAGGAACCAAACCAGGCATGACAAGAACTTACATCGAAGAAAGCGTGCTACAAAAGGCGGGCCGGATTCATCCCACGGGATGCCATGGTGAGCCGGGATTTACCGGTTACGATCGAAACTTGTCCTGCAGGTTTCGGACTCGCCATGAGGTTTGGGAGGATAGATTATCGGTATGGGTGGGTGCTCTTAAACAGACAGCAAAAGTGAATCGCGCCCGGTCTGCATCTTAATAACAGTGTACATATGTAGCCGTAGAATACTGCACACATACTAGGACACTGGCATGTGCAAAACACTGTGTAGTTCTAGCAAAAATTGATGTACTTGGGAGACAGGCAAAAAAAGGAAGGAAGAGAGGAATATCAAGAGAAAGCGAAAGAGAGAAAGAGAAAAAGAGAGGAACTAAAGAGGCAGGAGAGGATTTATAGCGAGAGTAAGTGGAGGTTTGGCGCCAGTGCTAACCATCGTGAGGCAAAAATGCATCTCGTCGCGTTGATGATGCACTGAGAATCGGATCCATTTAACTCTCAATAACTGCCAATTAAAGATTGAGTGTAGCTACCGCCAGGGAGTGAATGCAAGCCGCAATTTAATCAACATCAATGTGAGGATGTAGTCAAATATAAGTGAGTTGTCGCCTTTTTGTAATGTTGCTCGGGTGATAAAATAGTGCTGGACCCGTACTCTGCCTGCCTCGAATATCAGTCTCGAATTACAACCGATAGTATCAGTCTATCAGCATTGAATTGCTTTAAATCAATAAAATGTCTGTGCTAATAACGTTTATTTTTTCACCTTTGCGGATTAAATAAACGCCCGCAGCGTCCTTTTGCGCAGATCGCACGGGGTGAATGGCCGTTAACCATCGAAACAAAGATCGTTTGGAATGAGACTTTCTCTAGTGCGTTGGTCTTCGTGCCCCCGAGAACTCTTACACCAGAACAGCGGGGCTTCGCATATACATAGACTATAGCTACCACACAGTTCCAGCTAATTCCAACTCAAAGAGAAACTGAAAGAACACACGCAACGTTTCGCCAGACAAGCTACCCCATTTGTCTATCCATTAATATGTAGATGGTAAGATCGAGTAGCAACCTCCACAAACTTCCCTTCCGAGAAGCTCTCCTAGCTGTAAAACATCGACGAATTGCAAGCAAATTTGCTGAACGACAGTTGGGCAGTACCCCAAGAAGAAGCCTACCTTATTATATCACTATTTAAAATCAGCAGATCATTAGAGCACAAAGAAATCTGTCGTTTTCTTGCCGTGTGCCTCGCCAAGAAAAAATGAATCCGGGAAGAAAGCGCGTCCACCTCACCTACGCTCAAACCGTTCGGAGCAAGGATCCTGGGTCAGGGAAACTGGTTTCCATCCTTATAGAACGTACTGCGAACAGGCGGGGTCGGGGATCCTCGGTTCCGAGGAATCAAGCGATAGCCATGACATCAGTGTCGGGTTGGGAACGTTCTGTCGTTTTCGAACTCGCTCGAACTGTGTCCGCACTCTCCCACTCGCGGGCTCTGCCTGCTTCCACCAGCAGATATGACTTAATTTCCTCTGGTGATCTTATCCGCTACTGCTGTCGTGTACGGCAGAGGTTTCATTTTGCCGGCCCATTCAGGCCGTAATGGTTTGACTTTTTATAGTAGTTTTTATTCCCTACATTCGCTGCGGTATGTGGGCAAGATGAGCAGAAACTCTTTCACTCTAGAGCAGGGCAGGAATAGTTAAAACACACGCGGTCGAAACCCTTTACCTTACATCGCGGAGGAGATTGGAAGTGATGCAGGAAAAGCAATCAGCGATCCCCGTATAAGTTCGCAAAGCCGGTTTCTTGCTTCTTCGTACCACATAAGGTTAGGGGCGCGCGCAGAGTGGCACCAGAACATGTGCCTATCTATTTAAAAACTAGTCTGCCGATTGTCTGATTTCTGATGATCTGTATTCTTATAGAAGGACTAGCGGAAACTTTTGGTGGGGTTTTATGTTCTTGCAAAAGTACGATCACCTCATCATTGCGCATTAATTATACAGTCAACCAGAAAGATCAAGCCGGCCTCCAAAACATACTTGATCCATAGTGCTTAGTGCGCAAACTGCCAAACGCACTTCGTATTTCCTTTCCATGTCATTTTTCATATGTTGCAATTATCGTAGCATACCAGTCATACTAGAAAAGCTTTCATATTTGTCATGCAAAATCGCAGTGCATCCCAACATACTTCTATCTAGCCAGATCACCTTTAAGGAACGCACAAATGAAAATGACAGGATTTCAATTTTCTGTCACCTGTCGAGAGCTGTCAAACCATCACACCGGTTTGAAGAACAATCACAGCTACACCAAATCGAATTACAGCAAAGACACATGGATAGCAAAGAAGAAGCAGAATGATTTGTAGAAAGCTGAGACTGTTGCTGGGGCTAATGTAAGAGAGCTCCCCCGGGTGGTGTTCCGTGAGGTAGAGTTGGGAGGGAATGAAAGAAAATCAAAAGTTAAGAAAACGGCAAGCCGGATAACGAGAGGCCAAAAACCTATTAAACCTGTTATCCGAGTTTACTTTTTTATAGCGAGAAAACTCAGAAATTGGATTCAAAATGACGGCATGCCTCATACTTCCTAGGTCTATTTAGATGGCTACGAGTGTATATGTTTAATTTGTATGTATCTAGTGAGAGCCGTGGATTATAAAGGAGCACTCCCAGCGAAATGAGTAACAGCAATTTTATATATATATATTTATTTATAAAGTATTTATACATTTGAGCTGTGCCCTTTTTCTATATAGAGCTTGTCTATCAATATTTGTAACCCAACTAATTAGCATTCAATATGCCGAAGGTTTTAATTACAATTTAAGTAAATGAAAAAATAAATAAATATATCATATGGTGTCAATAACATTGATGGAAATTGTACATTTCGTACACCTTTGCGTATAATTGTATGAACAATTTTATTGGTTGTATTAACCTGTATGTACGCCATATTTCCGTAAGAAAGTGACGTGAAGAAACAAGCTTCCATCATCTAGTTTGCATCAGGTTACACGCAACTACTCACGAAACCGTCCATAAGAATGACATGCGGTTGCCACATGAACATTTGTGTCCTCTGAATCATTCGTTGATTTTTCGCTCATTGGTTTTCATACTTATTCTTTATCCGCGTTCCGGTTTGCTGATCATGTCTGCCGTCATACGGTTTACTAGACCTATGATGAACGACAGTGGCCGGATAATCATTCTTTGTTAGAGGGCACGGTCCAGTTGGGATTTAGGTACTGGTCCTGTCGTGTAAGAAGATAGACGCCGCCACCAATACATCACCGGACTGCCCCTTACCATTCACACACTATCTCCCAACATGAACAACTACACCGTCCGCGCCAGAACCAGAAGAAGTAACCCCAAGGCAATGGGTTTCGATCCACACATGAACGCATCGAACCAGACCGGATGAAATAAAACGCTTCCGTGTTCTGCGAGCACCAAGGATTAAATCAACATTTTACTCTCCTTGGTGCAGATCGCACGTGCTTAGGTTTAGGTTTTTGAAAAGCTCAAGGCGGTCAAGATGGTCGGTGTTAGCTCTGAGTGTTTATGAAGGAAACGGAGCACAGCTATTATCAATAGAAATCCTGTTACGTGCATACATACCAGAATCCTGTGCTCTGGGCTGCTGCCAAAATAGATTTGTGGGACTATCTGAGGACACTACACAATTTTAGACGTTAGACTATAACATAATCTTTGTTTTGGTTGGGAAATATGTATTCTGCCGAATTGTCTTTGCTGAACGTATTGTCTAATGAACACGTCTAAAGTCAACTTGTTATCGTTCAGCAGCTGGCTGATAAAGATGATCATCGATAGTACCGCTTCCATGTGACCCTGTTGTTGCTGGATCATTTATAGAGACTTTGCGCCTTTAAAGCATCATGAGATTTTTGTATACGGGCACGCGAGAGCTAACCCTCCCAATCCTTCCAATTAACGCTCCCTACCATTAGGCTTCTGTAAATCATTGGCTCATGCGCCGTGCTGTGCAACCTTCGCCCTTCTTCCTCTTAGTTGCGCTTTTTCTCAGGTGCTCCTCCCGATAGTTTCCGTTTGTCTGATTTCAAGCTGGAATGGTACGGTTAGAACGTAAAAAAACGCACACCCACAGACGAGCGCACAGAATCAGAGTGTGTAATTAAAGAACCTACCAGGCACGATAGAGAAAAGGCAAGAAAAAAAAAATGCCGATGGGAAGGAAACTGGCCGATAGAAGGGTGCAAAGGAGCGCGATTAGCCGAACCGGAACCGCCTGGTACGAATTTTCGGGACGCGCTTAGACGCAACCCACGGAGGATCGCTTTGAAAAGGTGGCTGATCAGTGCCGCGCCGTTGGTCCTGCCGTGCACAAGTGTAGTGTCGAAGGTGTTTTCTTTTCGGTAGTTTGTTTATTTTCTTGTAGTGTTTGTCTCTTCTTCCCTTATGGTCTAGTCTTACATTCGACGCGACATCTGACACTACCGAGTGGCGTAGAGCCGATCGAACCTCGGGTGCACGCGGTGGCCCTTTTGGTGACACCATTCTTTTTTTTCTCTCTTAAATGCGGAATCGTTGATCAGCGCGTTAAACGGCAGCTCTGGTGCAGGTGGATCGAACGAAAACAACAAACCAGTTCGATCATTACGTTACGCGTAAACACAAGAGGAGAGACAAAAAATAGTCGAGGGTAAGTACAACTCGTATTACACTGCCATCCAGAAACATCAGGAGCACTCTAGATACGTTGCTGTTAGGAGCCAACACTGATTCAGACTTATGGCGATGTACCTGCTAGGAAAAAAATAGAACGTTTGCAAATATCTTCGAAATCGAACACCGACGGACACTGGAACAAGTACGGAGCTTCTGCTGCTAGCGTTAGCGCATTTTTCGCGCCCCATTGCAACGACCGCTCAGCAACTTTACACTTCTAGCTTTTTGCGTTCCTCGTGCAATTGTGCTACAACATGGTAGTGTAGGAGATGATAGCAGTGTGCTAGAAACATGAGGGTCGCGGCATTTTTGGCTGACGCGTGTAAGACCCGTACAGTACCTGTACCGCCACACCAGAGCTCTTTGGTTTTGTCTATATTTGAGCTCCATTTCCACTGCATTTCCTGGTCCTCTTTTCCGGTCTGAACTATACGCTTAGGTATGCGTTATGTAAATATTATAATTCAAAGATAGACAGGAAAAGTTGAAAGAGAGAGAGAGAGAGAGAAGTAAGGAGAGGAAGAGAGGAAGAATGAGCGTGAGAGGTAGAAGTTCCGGAAAGGGGCCGCGAGATTGCGGCCACATCAGTGAGAATGTTGGCCCTGAATTTTGCAAAATAAGCCGCTACCACCAACATCGTCGCATCGCTTTGGGTTTGGAGTGCCACGGTTGGCGGATACGAATTGCTACTACTGTTAGCGTGAAAAAACGTGGAGGAGGACAGCACGTGTAGAGGGTTATGGAACGGCGGATGGGGAGAGGGTATAGATTTCAATTTCCCTTGATCATGACCTTTCCGCAATGGTCAATCAATTACGATTGGCACAGATCGGCGTGTGAGTGTGTCGTCAAGTACAGTCAGGCGGACGAGCGCTCGTATGTAGGACACCCTGCCGCAGCTTCTGTGGGAGTCCCCAAACCGGAGACGGTAGTAGAATCGGAAAGGAGGACTTTTACGGGAGCCATTGCGATGTGTGTGATGTGCTTCCGCGTACACTGCGAGCAACTCCACCGCTGGTTACGACTTGCCACTCCATCACTTTTGTCGCCATCCATGGCCGTGGTTCTCCTCCTGCTTGACACACCAACCTTCGGCGCGCGGTTATCTCTGCTGACGCACAGAGGTGTTGTTTTACAAACGCACCAGATATTTGCTGCACGGCGCGTCAGCGATTAGCTATCTCGGAGCGCTCAGCCCCTTTCTAAGGGACCTCCAGGGTGGTAATCCTGTAGTAGAAACCGGATCGAGCATTCCCGGAAGAATGGTAACATTTTAGGCTTTGGGCAGCATTTTCGCCGCACATGACAGTGATCAAATTGCAACTTGCACGGCACATTGCGTAATCAGACCCTATACACTTCTAGACGTAGTCACGGGATATGTTGAGGTGCGAACCGTAGGTGATACTCCTTAGCAACAGCGCACGAGTTAAAAGTTATCGCCCGATGCGGATTTGTCTTCCGGGAGGCAAACCCAGCATTTTTGACGTCAGCGTGTTGTATGTTTTGCTTCCTGTTTCGGTCACACTATCGTACACGTCCGTTCCGTTCCGAGGATTGCTCCCCGCGATGCATGACGCATTTTATGCTCTAAATTTTTGTTATTCCCCTTTCGACTACTTGGGAATTAGGGTAACTAAATATCCGCACGTAGAAGCAAAGTTGGGAAGAAAAAAACGTGCCGAGATTAAAAGGGAGAAATTAACGACTCGTGACTGTGGAGAGCAATGAAACATAAACGCATCAATGCACCAGGCCAGCAGTATGAGCAACCCCAGTGTAATGCCACCTTAAGTTAAGCTGAAATTTTCAGAAGAAAAAAAAATAGCACTTTGAATGTATTATGATAACTAATGCCATCGCTTCGCCGAGCCTAAATCAGAGCACTAGAGGCCATATGATAGCATTAAACATTTCTCTTTCATTGATAAAGCTGCGGACTATCTCATGCTTTCAGTCATATCGTAATAATAATTGTATTTGTAGCTCCGTATGTGAGTGCACTGAGCAAGAATTTTGTTCTGTAATTCTTTGCCTAGTTTTTGGCTTCCAAAAATTTATTCTACTGTTATAGCACGACGCGCTGATATGGCCTGGAGACAGCACACTCTGCCACTTTTAGTCAATGGCTGCTTTCCCTTAGGCTTCTGTAAACGGTGTTACTTGTGGCATGCTAAAACTTCAATAAACTTTTTAACTAAGAATACACTTATTCCATAGTTTTGAAATTATTCCAATCTCACCCGAATGCGACTGCAAGTTCATAGTACCAAACCCTAAAACTGACAGTATGACGCACGATTTCACTCTTATTAATAATCATGTTTTGTTCCACCTCAAAAAGGAGGAAACGTTGTGGAATAGTGGTGTGAG
Organism: Anopheles cracens; assembly: GCA_002091845.1. Lineage (NCBI taxonomy): Eukaryota > Metazoa > Arthropoda > Insecta > Diptera > Culicidae > Anopheles > Anopheles cracens. The sequence continues at coordinate 41,397 of KZ072465.1, forward strand.
CACTTTTGTACATCAAAGACTACTTTTCGAGCTGGCTCTACCAACCGTTGCAGCTCCGTAAGAACGTAGGAAATTGAGCCCAGCAGATCTAAAGGGAAGATCCACTAAGGTAGTATAGATAGTTTGATGGCTATTGTGGGTATTCGTCGATCTGATTGGTGATCGTAAGGCTAGATTTACTTTGACGTCAGTTTTTGCCTACACCATCCATCTATGCCCACCGAGCAGCTGTTGGAGTGTGGGCGAAATGTGTACATTGGTATATGTAAGAATATTTTTGTGCTATCCTATTCCTTTCTTCCCGCGTACTTTTTATTCGTCTTTCAAAACACTAAACGGAGGTTGGACGCAAGTTCTTGGTACTAATTTAAGATCTTCGCGCATGCCAGAACTGGTTTGATTAATCAACTTGTACTTGGTGCGGGCCAGGAAGAGCCAGAAACCTGCCCAGAGCACCACGAGAGTGCCCTTGCCTGCTACCCGCCGCCTTGGAGTGCACCACCACTCTTTTTCTCTTTCATTTTCGCAGTCCCTCCTTTCTCTAGTCCCCTGCGCGCGTTGTACGTCAGCACGGTGCTCCAAGCACTCTTGACTAACCTTCGGTGACCAGCTCCACCGGTAGAAACGGCGAGGAAGAAGAAACCAAATCGAAACTGAAATCGATAGATTTGAACATCGAATGTGGAAGTTCTCCTTTATGTCTCGGTACTGGAAGCCGGTCTGCAGAAAACCTTGCGCGTTCGCACCTCAGGAAGTCGGCATCGACGGACAATGTGCTGTAGGCAGCAGGAGGCGATGAGACGAGGATAATATTCGGCTATCGCAGACTGTGGCCGGTGCGTTCGATTTGTACGGCTCTAGACACACAGGTACGCTAACCTACCCGTCCAGGCCAGCATTGGTGGACGTGTGACGCATTCAGTCTCATTACTTGTGGAACATATCAGCCGGTTTGCTCACCGCAAACCGGTCACAGCACGGTAACGCCAAAATCTTTTAGGCAGCTGAAGAAGACGAAGAAAACGACTCAGAGACACACCTCCACACCGTCGCCTTCGTCGACGGGCGCGAAGCATCCGACATGACCTTCTCCCATGCTTCCCGTCCGCGTGCGTGCGTGTGCGGTTTGCGTCAGGTAGCGTTGGGTAGCTCGACGATCTGTCTGCTCCGGCAGCCGCCCGTTGACAGGTGACGAAACAGCACCACGCAAGGATCGGCCAATGCGGCTCCGCAAGACTCAAACCCCCCCCCCCCCCCCCCCCCCCCCCCCCCCCAAACCCCCAAAAAAAAAAAAACCCCCCCCCCCCCCCCGTTGCAGCTCCGTAAGAACGTAGGAAATTGAGCCCAGCAGATCTAAAGGGAAGATCCACTAAGGTAGTATAGATAGTTTGATGGCTATTGTGGGTATTCGTCGATCTGATTGGTGATCGTAAGGCTAGATTTACTTTGACGTCAGTTTTTGCCTACACCATCCATCTATGCCCACCGAGCAGCTGTTGGAGTGTGGGCGAAATGTGTACATTGGTATATGTAAGAATATTTTTGTGCTATCCTATTCCTTTCTTCCCGCGTACTTTTTATTCGTCTTTCAAAACACTAAACGGAGGTTGGACGCAAGTTCTTGGTACTAATTTAAGATCTTCGCGCATGCCAGAACTGGTTTGATTAATCAACTTGTACTTGGTGCGGGCCAGGAAGAGCCAGAAACCTGCCCAGAGCACCACGAGAGTGCCCTTGCCTGCTACCCGCCGCCTTGGAGTGCACCACCACTCTTTTTCTCTTTCATTTTCGCAGTCCCTCCTTTCTCTAGTCCCCTGCGCGCGTTGTACGTCAGCACGGTGCTCCAAGCACTCTTGACTAACCTTCGGTGACCAGCTCCACCGGTAGAAACGGCGAGGAAGAAGAAACCAAATCGAAACTGAAATCGATAGATTTGAACATCGAATGTGGAAGTTCTCCTTTATGTCTCGGTACTGGAAGCCGGTCTGCAGAAAACCTTGCGCGTTCGCACCTCAGGAAGTCGGCATCGACGGACAATGTGCTGTAGGCAGCAGGAGGCGATGAGACGAGGATAATATTCGGCTATCGCAGACTGTGGCCGGTGCGTTCGATTTGTACGGCTCTAGACACACAGGTACGCTAACCTACCCGTCCAGGCCAGCATTGGTGGACGTGTGACGCATTCAGTCTCATTACTTGTGGAACATATCAGCCGGTTTGCTCACCGCAAACCGGTCACAGCACGGTAACGCCAAAATCTTTTAGGCAGCTGAAGAAGACGAAGAAAACGACTCAGAGACACACCTCCACACCGTCGCCTTCGTCGACGGGCGCGAAGCATCCGACATGACCTTCTCCCATGCTTCCCGTCCGCGTGCGTGCGTGTGCGGTTTGCGTCAGGTAGCGTTGGGTAGCTCGACGATCTGTCTGCTCCGGCAGCCGCCCGTTGACAGGTGACGAAACAGCACCACGCAAGGATCGGCCAATGCGGCTCCGCAAGACTCAAACCCCCCCCCCCACCCACCCGCGAACGTGGGCAAAACCGGTTTAACGCAAAATATATTCTAATCAATCGAGTTTTTCCTGCAAAAATCAATCAATCAATCCAGAGCACGGAGTTATATAACCGGGTCTGCCCGCGGACGACCGGCCGGTCCGGTACCCTTGACAATGACTGTCAAACCGGGCTGTAATCCGTGCGGGCCAGGTGGGATGAAGCGGTAGTGTCCCAGAAGTACCAGTCTTTGCATCAGTTGAACGTGCCTTGGTGCTTGAGACTGGATCGCGTAGCCGGATTGGCGCACAGTAAGCGTGCTGTGAGGACCTCCCTACCGTACAGGACTGTGGTGCCGAAATGCAGGAAGCAGCTAGGGAAGAAACGAAACACGAGAGCGCGCATACCCGCCGGAGCAGGAGCTGCGTCAGGAAGTTTGCGTATGCGAAGGCAAAAAAGAAGCAAACTCGAATTCATACAGCTAATACCAGAGTCGGGCGGACTCAATTCTGTGGCCAAGAGCGTAAGTTAGCGAGGCTTGTAGACCAGGCGTTTGAAACATTGAAACAGCAGCATCTCAAACCCTGCCAGGGTCGAGATCCCGAGAATTCATGTCGCAACGTCACATCCCTTATAGAACATATCTGCTGGGTTTGTTTCAGCAATTGGCCACTCTAACTTCGCAGATTTCCATGACGACGGAGTAATAAGCGTTGGTGATTCCGGACACGGTGTTAACATAGCGATCTTAGACAAAACAAATCCAGCAAACACCCGCAGCGAATACCCGAGGGTTACTTCGAGAACTCTACGAGGATTAGCCGCAGTTTCAACATCTGTTGCGAAAATGCGCTCTTCTAGCCCCAGGTGCATATCTATTGCCAAAAGTGCTGCATATACCGAAGCAGTCGACTTTGTGATGCACCATTCAGAAATCCTCCAGCGATTAGGTGCCTATCCTTCTTAACGACAGTTAAGTTGAGACACTTCAGGCACGGTTGAGCAGTGATTCGTTATCGTTTGCTAACTTTATTTCTAGATACTTCTACCCTTTTGTTATAGTGATAACATTCCATCATAGAAAACATATCCCTCATGGAGCGCTCCCAAAGACCAGAACCTCGAACATCATTGACGTTCGGCGCAAGTTACGAGTTAGCATAACGGTAAACGCAGGGCTCGATTGCTACAGCTATGCGAGAGAAGAAGAGGTCGCTTACAAGTG
>KZ072469.1:58318-80847 GCA_002091845.1 Anopheles cracens
ACACAACGAAACTAGTAAAGTTTTATTTCAAAAACTTAAACTGATGTTATAGCAAAGGGTTTTTGATCCCCCTTGTATTTGATCATCTATTTCTACAAGTTTTCTTGTAGTTTTATCTACAAGTTTTTGTATTATGTTTGATAGTTACATCATTCGGTTTCTCTTGTTGTTGGGCTAATTTAGAGTCTGGTTTTCGCACGTTGACAAAGAGTAAAAAGACGGTAGAATGATGATGATACGTAATCAATATACGGAATGATTTTTTTTAAATATTTTGAGACCTACATTAAGGCCATTAATCAAATAAATTAATAAATTAATAATTCAAATAAATAAATCTGTACATTTAATTAGCAAATTTTCACATAAATTGTTCTATTTTTTCATTAAAATAATTCAAATGCTCCAATGGTATGTTTGACTTTTCCTCTAGTTTATTTATAAAAAATGACCTCATAAGCACTACTTGTTTATATGATTTTATAAATAACGAGAAAGATATGTTTCCTTTCCATATAATTTAAATGACTTCTTGGCTCTTCATGAAACACTTATGCATAAAATTCACGCGATTTCGAATATTATTTTGTAGATTTTTACCCTGGAGGATGTTTAATTTCTGTTGTTCGATTTCTAATAACGATTTTGCAATAAAACAGAAATGTAATTGGGAGAGTAATTAAAACAACATTATTTGTCTCGAACGTTTGCTATAAAAAGCTCAACGTGAAACATACGAAACCGGCAGAACGAAAATGATCCTACGGCGAGCCAACCCCGCAGATGATCCTTTAATGTGTCAAACTCGAATGTCACCGCGTGTTCACGGCGGGTTGCTTTGATCCCGGCGGGTTTCGGTTCAGCGTTGCGTTCTGCCCTTCTCTCGCACATCACACCGTCTCCAGCCCGAGGGGGACGTCTAAATGTCACCGGAACAACGGGCCCATCCTCAGGGGTGCAATTGTCCGATGTCAAGCACCTTGTAACGCACGCTCGCTCCCTTCCCGCCAGAACAGGCCGAACCGCACGGTAGGCAGGACAATTAACGACAATATTTGGCAAATGTTAGGCCCATCTCATGGCCCCGTGCGGCTGCTGCAACGTCACCGATCCTTTTCTATTGTTTTCCTAGCCCTCTCTTTCTCTCTGTGTTGTCTTCCCGCACTGCGTACGGAGACTGGCAATGGGAAGGACCTCCTTCTGTCTGGCCCCTGCCGTGCTCGACTGCAGGAGGTGACTTCCGGCGCCGCTGCTTCAGTGCCTGGGAGCATCAGCATTTTTGCAGCGCCACGTGCCACAGTTTGCGCGCAAGTCCTTAATTGCATTACAACGGAGGTGGGGTGATGGCGTGCATACATACACGTTCGCGATTACATTAGACGGCTGACACCGGAAGGAGTCGGTCTCCCGGCCGGAGGTTAAATTATGCGTGTCGTAACGTATTTTCGCTCTCTTGAAATGTTCGCAGGGGAATAGGAAGCGAGAGGCAAGGATGCCGCTGTGGATGATGATGACGTCTTAATTATCCGATCTGTTTTGCATGTTCAGCCCACATGATCGAACTGGCGGGCCAGTGGAAGAAGATTTACTGCCGACACCGGAGTGCGATAGAGCACGTGGCGCATTTAGGTGAATGGGCGTTGAGCCCCTAAACGAGTGAGGGCGGGCAACAAAAGACTGTGTGATGGCAAAACAAAAGCGTTCCGTGTAAACAAATAAACGCACCGGGAGCCATTGTGCAGTCGAACGCTTTCCCATGATTTCATTAGATTTGTTCAGATTTCATCAAACCGCTTGTGAAGAAACGGGGCTAATGAACCTTCGGGGCTAATAAATACGAATTTTCCCATAATATCCCGGATCGTGCAGACAAACGTAGCTATTTATTAAAAATGTACACCGAACTACTCCTACCTTTCAGTGAAGTTCCCGAAAATGTGACTGCTGAAGCTCGGTGTCGTCGTAACCGTGGACAGCCCAGCAATGGAGCTGCTGATGGCGGTCTGATTTGGCGAATCATTCGACGGCGTGCGGGATGTCGTCGTGAGGGAGATTGGACCACCGACCTCGATTGGTGAGTCGGCCGACGCGGACGGTGCGGGGCTGGGCACGGAATATTCAGCGTATCTGCAATGAGCATTGTTGGAAACAAAAATTAAAATCTCTCCTAAAATCTTAAACGCCTGAGAGGTATGCAATGCGCATTACACTGCATGAACGATTTTAAATTAGATGTACTAATTCAAGTACTAAAAAGTACTAAAAACTCACTTCAAACCTGGCGACGGTGTTCCAGCGCTGTTGGAGGCGGATTGCGACAGTGAGTGCGATAGAGCACGTGGCACATTTAGGTGAATGGGCGTTGAGCCCCTTACGAGTGAGGGCGGGCAACAAAAGACTGTGTGATGGCAAAACAAAAGCGTTCCGTGTAAACAAATAAACGCACCGGGAGCCATTGTGCAGTCGAACGCTTTCCCATGATTTCATTAGATTTGTTCAGATTTCATCAAACCGCTTGTGAAGAAACGGGGCTAATGAACCTTCGGGGCTAATAAATACGAATTTTCCCATAATATCCCGGAACGTGCAGACAAACGTAGCTATTTATTAAAAATGTACACCGAACTACTCCTACCTTTCAGTGAAGTTCCCGAAAATGTGACTGCTGAAGCTCGGTGTCGTCGTAACCGTGGACAGCCCAGCAATGGAGCTGCTGATGGCGGTCTGATTTGGCGAATCATTCGACGGCGTGCGGGATGTCGTCGTGAGGGAGATTGGACCACCGACCTCGATTGGTGAGTCGGCCGACGCGGACGGTGCGGGGCTGGGCACGGAATATTGAGCGTATCTGCAATGAGCATTGTTGGAAACAAAAATTAAAATCTCTCCTAAAATCTTAAACGCCTGAGAGGTATGCAATGCGCATTACACTGCATGAACGATTTTAAATTAGATGTACTAATTCAAGTACTAAAAAGTACTAAAAACTCACTTCAAACCTGGCGACGGTGTTCCAGCGCTGTTGGAGGCGGATTGCGACAGTGAGTGGGCCGAATTGAGCTGCGTTGACGATCCCGGTCGCTCCGGTTCCGAATCGACCCGGGGACTCATCGGCGGCACACTGGAGCTCCGCATGTCGTCATCATCCGCGTCACCGGTTATGTCCGGACTCGAGTCTCGGCTGTCCGTGTCGAGCTGGCGTAGGGAAACGAGAGAGAGAAAGTGGTTCATGTTGGTTCAAACCTTCGATTCATGTTTGAGATCTCACGGCATTCGAAACCGGAAGTTCGAAAGAAAGCTCCCATACATACCTTGTCGCCCATCAGCTGTGAGTCGGTTCCGTCTCCACCGCCGCCACTGCCACCCCGTTTGCGTTGCTCCTCCTTCAGTCGTTCGGCTTTGCGCCATTTGGCCCGCCGGTTCTGGAACCAGACCTGCAATCAAGAGTGAAGAAAGAACACACGCGCACACACATGCCGGAATTGGAATTAGATTTGTTGCCAAATTGGATGCTCCATGTGCTGCCGCCGCCCCTGTACTTGTCTTGTGAGTATAGATCTTGTTACGAACGGAATTTGGCAGTTCAATAACGTACAAACAAATAACATATGACATATTTTCAATAATGCGAAGAAACATCGAAAAACTTGAATTCATTTCATTCGACTGTTAAAAAATTAATACGATATTTTAGTACTAGACCAAGGACGTGACTTGAAAATAGTAAAGTGGAATTTAGTTTATCAACATCACTATCAAGCAATGATACAAACAGCTTGAAACATAATTTAGGGAGCCATATAGCCTCAATTTCTAAGATTATCGAGAAAAAATGTAATTAAAACATTAGACATCTCTGGAGTGCTATTTAGAAAGTGCAAATATGTAGAGATCTAGGTATTAAAGTATTGAATAAATATATGTGTATTAGTTGTTATAAGTAAAAATCGTAAGATACATAGAAAAAAATATCTCAAAAGGGCTAATAAATTTAAATTTAAGTAAGTATAACTGAAAACTCGTGAATTCAAAAGAAATTAATTAATTCTGCGAGCTACATTCGCAAATCTGATTACATTGGCGAATCAGTCGCGTCATTGTGGCTATCAAATATTCCAGCGTGTGCTCGTCCAATTGGGGATGATATAATTTCTCCGAATGAATCACATTGCCCCAAACCCTCCGAGACGAGCAAATTCGTGCAATGATAATAATTTCCCATTCTCCGCAGCCAGCAGGGATAGGATTAACATAGTTATGAAGTTTCGCTTTACCATCTCCCGTTCACAAGGTAACAATCCGGTGAACGAGTTGGGAAAGGCGGATGCGAGACGGAAAAGTTATCAACTAGCCGCCACCACCACCACCGGCAGCGGTCCTACATCATCTCCGCCAATGATCAACTTCCGCGCAGGCAAGCACATCCCATGGATCAGTGGAAAAGCCAAGTGATCCAAATTTCACCACACTCACCGCAAACCCGAAGCAGGAAGCGAGCTTCCATTTCGACTGAAAGAAGATTGTTATTCCCCAGAAACGAGGAACGATTTCATTAGGAGAATGCTCGTACCGCTCGCATCCAACGTTCGTCGCGCGTGAGAGAGAGAGAGAGAGAGAGAACGCCGCACGATCGACGGATCGCTGTTTGCGACCGAAACTTTTGCGAAATTATAATTAAGAATTCAATTTCTCAATGCCTTGCTCCAGCACGCTCGTTAATTGTGTTTTCGGCAGCAAATTCATTGCTGCAATATTAATTGTGGCAGCGTATTATTTCGCCGTATTTCGGCCCCATTGGCGAAAATTTCAATTTCCCAAGGCCGACGGGGGACGGCAGTTGGACGGAGCTGGATTTGCATAAGGAAAAATTCGATCAACCGGGCCCCTGAAGATATTACATTTCTTTCAACTTAATTTCGCATTATTTTCGCCCATGAAGAATGAATCCTGCTCGTGCCGGGATTAGTGGGGGCTTCCGAGGGGTATCTGGGTGGGCGGCGAATGTTTGCGCCGCTATCGCTACTCGATAATCAAACAAGGGATTTGGGGCTTCGGATCCGTTTAGCCCCAGCCCGGTTCATCAATAACAATTTGAAGTGGATTTTTCTGTCGTTTTTCGCCGGAATGTGATGCGGGTTGTGGGTTGTTTTTTGTTGCTTTACTCTATCTCTTTCTCTCTTTTTCATCCAAATTTCTTCCAGAGCCATCGAGTTTCATGGTGGAATGTCGATGAAGTGGATTTTCGGATTTTCATGCCATGATGTTCCAGTGCGCACCCAGACGCCAGCCAGGCAAAAAAGCAATCCCATCGACAAACGATAATAAATAGTGTCTAATTCAATCACCCATCAGCGCGTCCCTTAACGAGGCTTCGTGTAGGCCGGAGTGTTGAGAGGTGGTGTTTTTTTTTTCGTTTTCGGCTTTCGGCTTCGGAAACGAGCTCTTCGCGTTTGTGTAGGAAAGAGCGGAAAAAGGAAAAGAAGGAAAAACCAGCCACCGCTACCGCGCGGGCAAAGGATCAAAGGCCACCGTCATAATGCACTTGATCCAACTAATTCTTCAGGCTGGATTGCACATTTCGTGCGGTGGATTCACCCTTTTCGCATTTGCTTCGGGTTGGATAGTTTAACTGGAATAGAATTTTCGGGGTGGATCTGCCGAGCCTATGATGTGAATACGATAAGGCGAGAGAAAGTGGTTGACCTACTTTTTTGAAGAGATAGATTTGCAAAAATCAAAGCAATGCATTGAAAAAAAAGAAAATGTAATGAAATAAATAATTATGCAAATAAATGCAAAAAAGAACGCATTAAAAGCAGAAATACAAACATTCAGACATTCAAATAACTTCAGTTGTTTAAAATAGATTTTGCATAAAAAAGATTGGAAATCATTCAATTCAATACAATGATCCGGCCAGGAGATTATTATTAGAGAATTAGTAAATTCTAAAATGCATTTCTCAGAGTCTCAGGGTCTCAGATGTTTGATCCAATATTTTCAATTAATTCTTTTAATTTGTAACTTAACTAACTTTGTCTTGATGTCTATCAATTGAGTCAGATAAATTTGAACATAGTAAAAGTATTAACGATTATAACGTTAGATTAGTAAGATCTAAGTCTCACGCTGTTGAAGCCTATTGTCAGTCAAAGCCTTAAAACGTGCAAAAAGCTCCACAAGGATCAGATGCGGAAAAGTGAGCATAAATTATGTTTTTGACCAGAAAATATCAAACTCACACTTTCATTCGATAGTTAATGCTGCAGCTAGAAGTTAACAAGTCATAAGATCTCGCTAGAACTAATTTTGAGTTCATTTATACTTCTGTATCATCTTTTATATTGTTTTATTGTTGATATTGTTTTTTACTCAGTTTTTATGTTCCTACCCAAATCCTAATGATCCACTAGTTATTTGTTTTTGGGTTTATTTGATTTATAAAATAATTCAAATAATATTTATGATCTTTTAAATTTTTATATCATCTATTTTTACTCTTGCTTACGACTCTTTTCTTCTGTACTTTATTTTTAATTTTGAAATACACATAACTAATTGATAATTATTATGTGTTCTTGTTTTATGACATTTTGAATTACATAATATAAATCGTAAAAATATTATTGATTTAAATAAATGAAATGATTGTAGCAATTTTTTATGAAATGTAGAGGGTATTGTGGTTAAATCAAATATGGTTGAAAAAAAAAGATATACAATTACTTTATCATAAATTTTATGATGGTATGAAAATCTTATTTAGGGTCAAATGAAGGATTTTTTTAAATTTAAAATAATTTACGCAAATTTTACGATTTGCTAATCCAATAATATATTGTATAGTTACAAAACTTCCAAATAAAAAATAATATAAAATATGAAAAACAAATATTCCCTTCTACAACCTGCTCATCTCCTCCTCCGTGCTCCGATAACCGAAACATATTTTCGCCCGAAACCACAACACCAAACACCACCCAAAAATCCATCAATCCAAATCGAAACGGTTCAGTGCCAGAAAATAACCAACCTAAGCCCAAACCAGTACCAACACCAGCCGTGCCACAACCAAGAGCACAAGTGGGATGAAAGAATCAAGCAGAGAGCTAACCCACAAGACTACACACTATTCAGTGCAGAAAGTCGAAAAAAACTCATCCGCCCGAAGGGTCCGTCGCATTCGTCTTTCGTGAAAAGTGCTTACGGAAGCATCGAACTGTAATAGGTGTATAAACAGATTATGTGGATTTCAACCCCTTTCGCAACTGCTGCTGCTGTTGCTGCTGCTGTTGGCGGCGTGACCGGCTCGTGCAACCCTTCCCGCGACCCGTTTAACCCGCCGGGCAAGCCACGAACCACGAACAAAAGGGATCCGTCAATCCTCGCGGCCAAACCCGAGGGATGCGGGATCATGACATCACACATGTGCGTCTTTCCCGATTCGGAACCCTTTTGGGCTTTTTCCATCCCTGTTACGATTCCGGTCCATTGGCTCCACTCGACCAGCGTCGTCCGCGAGAGTTTGCACTGTGCACGGGGATGCACCCTCACGCAAACACCAGCGGTTTAGAATCGTCAAAACGATAATCCTATTGTGCGGGGTTTGTAGGATACATAATCCGGGCTGTGCGCTCTGCCTCCGTACTGACTGCGCCATCTCTGACGCTCATCGTCACGAGTCTAGCCAGACAGAAGGGGGAGTGCTTCAGGGTAATTTGTCGAGTGTCGACAGTTTCGGGCATTACCGGGCTTAATCGAAAATAATAACTATTATTACTTACAATCAGCAATCAAGCGCCTGCGTTCGTTCGTTTCCTGCCACTGATCGCAGTATCACCATGGAAGGACTTGCAATTTCCCCTTCGTAGCTACCTGTCGCCATCTCTTTTCAACATTCGTGCACTTCTTCACTATTTCCTGGACACGAGCAAGAAGGGTAATGAAAATAATAATCGAGTCATACATAATAATTATCTCTCATAAGCTGACGGTATGTCTCAAACACTCAGAAGTTCGAGCGGTGTGTTTCAAAGAACAATCTGGGGGTGAAAAAAACGGTGGTCTTAACTAGCAATTATGTGGCTAGAATGAAGATGTTGCAGATGTTTATTGAATTATTCCGGCCGAGCTGCGGGGAAGTTTTCCGGAAGGATAATTTGCCAATTTTGTCACAGTTTGCTGCTAACGAGATGATAATTTAGATATTCGGGTGCCTGTGGAGCGCTGAATGGATATCAAGCCGAAAATTTGACGATTTTTTGTGGAATGGGAGCAATAAAAAATATTACAGCTCGAATACGAATACAATGGGTTTAAAAGGGAATAAAAATGCTTCAAAAATATCATAAGGCCTGCCTGCAACTACAGACATGATGGAGACAGGAGAGCTGTCAAATTCACAATCTTCGAACGAAGGAGGCGCTGTCACGTTGAACCACATTATTCAATAAAACTTGTTGCTGTCAAATATTATTTTTTCATTTTACTTCCTCCAAACTCCAATTGGCTAGAGATGTCATTTATTTCGTATTTGCGAGTGTTTTTCTTCGCCATTTTTTTGTGTAGAGACAGTTACAAAAAGAAACTCTATGGCGATATCTTTTTCCCACCATAAAGATGCCTTCTTTGAAACAAGATCCTTTTTGCTTCTGGACAAACTGATACTCTTATGCGATAACCCGTCATAAATTGCGTAACCGTTTTCACGTCAAGTAGGATTCGGTTTTCTTCGTACGACACGCCTTTACAATCGTGTCGAGAAGGTAATCGAATTAGGATTGCGACAATGTTCGGCCACGTGCCGACTGCACGGCATGGTGCCTGCCGGAACGTCCACCAAGCGTCAGCCGTGGTATAGGCGCACGGAGGCGAACGGGATTGTAAGTAAACTGGTGTCACGGATTGTCCCAATTTTCGCCGAAAACCGAAACTAATTCCCAGTGCACAATTTGCTGTAACTTGACACCGGCGTAAGTGGTACTCTCTGGAGACATTCGGAAGCATTGGTGTGAGAGAGAGAGAGAGAGAGAGAGAACGCCGCACGATCGACGGATCGCTGTTTGCGACCGAAACTTTTGCGAAATTATAATTAAGAATTCAATTTCTCAATGCCTTGCTCCAGCACGCTCGTTAATTGTGTTTTCGGCAGCAAATTCATTGCTGCAATATTAATTGTGGCAGCGTATTATTTCGCCGTATTTCGGCCCCATTGGCGAAAATTTCAATTTCCCAAGGCCGACGGGGGACGGCAGTTGGACGGAGCTGGATTTGCATAAGGAAAAATTCGATCAACCGGGCCCCTGAAGATATTACATTTCTTTCAACTTAATTTCGCATTATTTTCGCCCATGAAGAATGAATCCAGCTCGTGCCGGGATTAGTGGGGGCTTCCGAGGGGTATCCGGGTGGGCGGCGAATGTTTGCGCCGCTATCGCTACTCGATAATCAAACAAGGGATTTGGGGCTTCGGATCCGTTTAGCCCCAGCCCGGTTCATCAATAACAATTTGAAGTGGATTTTTCTGTCGTTTTTCGCCGGAATGTGATGCGGGTTGTGGGTTGTTTTTTGTTGCTTTACTCTATCTCTTTCTCTCTTTTTCATCCAAATTTCTTCCAGAGCCATCGAGTTTCATGGTGGAATGTCGATGAAGTGGATTTTCGGATTTTCATGCCATGATGTTCCAGTGCGCACCCAGACGCCAGCCAGGCAAAAAAGCAATCCCATCGACAAACGATAATAAATAGTGTCTAATTCAATCACCCATCAGCGCGTCCCTTAACGAGGCTTCGTGTAGGCCGGAGTGTTGAGAGGTGGTGGTTTTTTTTTCGTTTTCGGCTTTCGGCTTCGGAAACGAGCTCTTCGCGTTTGTGTAGGAAAGAGCGGAAAAAGGAAAAGAAGGAAAAACCAGCCACCGCTACCGCGCGGGCAAAGGATCAAAGGCCACCGTCATAATGCACTTGATCCAACTAATTCTTCAGGCTGGATTGCACATTTCGTGCGGTGGATTCACCCTTTTCGCATTTGCTTCGGGTTGGATAGTTTAACTGGAATAGAATTTTCGGGGTGGATCTGCCGAGCCTATGATGTGAATACGATAAGGCGAGAGAAAGTGGTTGACCTACTTTTTTGAAGAGATAGATTTGCAAAAATCAAAGCAATGCATTGAAAAAAAAGAAAATGTAATGAAATAAATAATTATGCAAATAAATGCAAAAAAGAACGCATTAAAAGCAGAAATACAAACATTCAGACATTCAAATAACTTCAGTTGTTTAAAATAGATTTTAAATAAAAAAGATTGGAAAACATTCAATACAACACAATACAATGATCCGTCCAGGAGATTATTATTAGAGAATTAGTAAATTCTATAATGCATATCTCAGAGTCTCAGGGTCTCAGATGTTTGATCCAATATTTTCAATTAATTCTTTTAATTTGTAACTTAACTAACTTTGTCTTGATGTCTATCAATTAAGTCAGATAAATTTGAACATAATAAAAGTATTAACGATTATAACGTTATATTTGTAAGATCTATGTCTCACGCTGTTGAAGCCTATTGTCAGTGAAAGCCTTAAAACGTGCAAAAAGCTCCACAAGGGTCAGATGCGGAAAAGTGAGCATAAATTATGTTTTTGACCAGAAAATATCAAACTCACACTTTCATTCGATAGTTAATGCTGCAGCTAGAAGTTAACAAGTCATGAGATCTCGCTAGAACTAATTTTGAGTTTATTTATACTTCTGTATCATCTTTTATATTGTTTTATTGTTGATATTGTTTTTTACTCAGTTTTTATGTTCCTACCCAAATCCTAATGATCCACTAGTTATTTGTTTTTGGGTTTATTTGATTTATAAAATAATTCAAATAATATTTATGATCTTTTAAATTTTTATATCATCTATTTTTACTCTTGCTTACGACTCTTTTCTTCTGTACTTTATTTTTAATTTTGAAATACACATAACTAATTGATAATTATTATGTGTTCTTGTTTTATTACATTTTGAATTACATAATATAAATCGTAAAAACATTATTGATTTAAATAAATGAAATGATTGTAGCATTTTTTTATGAAATGTAGAGGGTATTGTGGGTCAATCAAATATGGTTGAAAAAAAATGATATACAATTACTTTATCATAAATTTTATGATGGTATGAAAATCTTATTTAGGGTCAAATGAAGGATTTTTTTAAATTTAAAATAATTTACGCAAATTTTACGATTTGCTAATCCAATAATATATTGTATAGTTACAAAACTTCCAAATAAAAAATAATATAAAATATGAAAAACAAATATTCCCTTCTACAACCTGCTCATCTCCTCCTCCGTGCTCCGATAACCGAAACATATTTTCGCCCGAAACCACAACACCAAACACCACCCAAAAATCCATCAATCCAAATCGAAACGGTTCACTTCCAGAAAATAACCAACCTAAGCCCAAACCAGTACCAACACCAGCCGTGCCACAACCAAGAGCACAAGTGGGATGAAAGAATCAAGCAGAGAGCTAACCCACAGGACTACACACTATCCAGTGCAGAAAGTCGAAAAAAACTCAACCGCCCGAAGGGTTCTTGCGTTCGTCTTTCGTGAAAAGTGCTTACGGAAGCATCGAACTGTAATAGGTGTATAAACAGATTATGTGGATTTCAACCCCTTTCGCAACTGCTGCTGCTGTTGCTGCTGCTGTTGGCGGCGTGACCGGCTCGTGCAACCCTTCCCGCGACCCGTTTAACCCGCCGGGCAAGCCACGAACCACGAACAAAAGGGATCCGTCAATCCTCGCGGCCAAACCCGAGGGATGCGGGATCATGACATCACACATGTGCGTCTTTCCCGATTCGGAACCCTTTTGGGCTTTTTCCATCCCTGTTACGATTCCGGTCCATTGGCTCCACTCGACCAGCGTCGTCCGCGAGTGTTTGCACTGTGCACGGGGATGCACCCTCACACAAACACCAGCGGTTAAGAATCGTCAAAACGATAATCCTATTGTGCGGGGTTTGTAGGATACATAATCCGGGCTGTGCGCTCTGCCTCCGTACTGACTGTGCCATCTCTGACGCTCATCGTTACGAGTCTAGCCAGACAGAAGGGGAAGTGCTTCGGGGTAATTTGTCGAGTGTCGACAGTTTCGGGCATTACCGGGCTTAATCGAAAATAATAACTATTATTACTTACAATCAGCAATCAAGCGCCTGCGTTCGTTCGTTTCCTGCCACTGATCGCAGTATCACCATGGAAGGACTTGCAATTTCCCCTTCGTAGCTACCTGTCGCCATCTCTTTTCAACATTCGTGCACTTCTTCACTATTTCCTGGACACGAGCAAGAAGGGTAATGAAAATAATAATCGAGTCATACATAATAATTATCTCTCATAAGCTGACGGTATGTCTCAAACACTCAGAAGTTCGAGCGGTGTGTTTCAAAGGACAATCTGGGGGTGAAAAAAACGGTGGTCTTAACTAGCAGTTATGTGGCTAGAATGAAGATGTTGCAGATGTTTATTGAATTATTCCGGCCGAGCTGCGGGGAAGTTTTCCGGAAGGATAATTTGCCAATTTTGTCACAGTTTGCTGCTAACGAGATGATAATTTAGATATTCGGGTGCCTGTGGAGCGCTGAATGGATATCAAGCCGGAAATTTGACGATTTTTTGTGGAATGGGAGCAATAAAAAATATTACAGCTCGAATACGAATACAATGGGTTTAAAAGGGAATAAAAATGCTTCAAAAATATCATAAGGCCTGCCTGCAACTACAGACATGATGGAGACAGGAGAGCTGTCAAATTCACAATCTTCGAACGAAGGAGGCGCTGTCACGTTGAACCACATTATTCAATAAAACTTGTTGCTGTCAAATATTATTTTTTCATTTTACTTCCTCCAAACTCCAATTGGCTAGAGATGTCATTTATTTCGTATTTGCGAGTGTTTTTCTTCGCCATTTTTTTTGTACAGACATTTACAAAAAAAAACTCTCTGGCGATATCTTTTTCCCACCGTAAAGATGCCTTCTTTGAAACAAGATCCTTTTTGCTTCTGGACAAACTGATACTCTTATGCGATAACCCGTCATAAATTGCGTAACCGTTTTCACGTCAAGTAGGATTCGGTTTTCTTCGTACGACACGCCTTTACAATCGTGTCGAGAAGGTAATCGAATTAGGATTGCGACAATGTTCGGCCACGTGCCGACTGCACGGCATGGTGCCTGCCGGAACGTCCACCGAGCGTCAGCCGTGGTATAGGCGCACGGAGGCGAACGGGATTGTAAGTAAACTGGTGTCACGGATTGTCCCAATTTTCGCCGAAAACCGAAACTAATTCCCAGTGCACAATTTGCTGTAACTTGACACCGGCGTAAGTGGTACTCTCGGGAGACATTCGGAAGCATTCGTCTGCCGTTGGCTCCGGGCAGTGAGTGAATGATGAGAAAGGAAACATTTTTCATATTTTTAGATAGTTGATTTCTTTTTTTGTAACGGAATCAAATTGAATATTGCCGAAAATTAATTTTTAGATTGGATTTTTACTTGCAATGTTAGAGATATTTAAATTATTTGGCAATCTAGAACAGCTGGCGGTAGCTAGCATTTAGGTCTATCCAACACTTTTTACGTAAACGATCCTGATTGTTGTAGATACCTTACAAAATATGAATGTAGCACATACTCATAATGAGAAAATCTCAAGCATTTCTCAAACAATAATCTGATATGCTGTCCTCAGCGCTCCTGGTGGCAGCTGAAGCTCATCAATTATTTGCATCATTAGCAACAATCTGCGAAATTGTTGAACCGTGAAAGTGGAAATCCTTCAGCTTCTGCGCAGCTACTCGGTCTGATTAATTTAAGATTAGTAATTATATAACACAGCACACACACCCGGCTCGTGCAACCCTTCCCGCGACCCGTTTAACCCGCCGGGCAAGCCACGAACCACGAACAAAAGGGATCCGTCAATCCTCGCGGCCAAACCCGAGGGATGCGGGATCATGACATCACACATGTGCGTCTTTCCCGATTCGGAACCCTTTTGGGCTTTTTCCATCCCTGTTACGATTCCGGTCCATTGGCTCCACTCGACCAGCGTCGTCCGCGAGAGTTTGCACTGTGCACGGGGATGCACCCTCACGCAAACACCAGCGGTTTAGAATCGTCAAAACGATAATCCTATTGTGCGGGGTTTGTAGGATACATAATCCGGGCTGTGCGCTCTGCCTCCGTACTGACTGTGCCATCTCTGACGCTCATCGTTACGAGTCTAGCCAGACAGAAGGGGAAGTGCTTCGGGGTAATTTGTCGAGTGTCGACAGTTTCGGGCATTACCGGGCTTAATCGAAAATAATAACTATTATTACTTACAATCAGCAATCAAGCGCCTGCGTTCGTTCGTTTCCTGCCACTGATCGCAGTATCACCATGGAAGGACTTGCAATTTCCCCTTCGTAGCTACCTGTCGCCATCTCTTTTCAACATTCGTGCACTTCTTCACTATTTCCTGGACACGAGCAAGAAGGGTAATGAAAATAATAATCGAGTCATACATAATAATTATCTCTCATAAGCTGACGGTATGTCTCAAACACTCAGAAGTTCGAGCGGTGTGTTTCAAAGAACAATCTGGGGGTGAAAAAAACGGTGGTCTTAACTAGCAGTTATGTGGCTAGAATGAAGATGTTGCAGATGTTTATTGAATTATTCCGGCCGAGCTGCGGGGAAGTTTTCCGGAAGGATAATTTGCCAATTTTGTCACAGTTTGCTGCTAACGAGATGATAATTTAGATATTCGGGTGCCTGTGGAGCGCTGAATGGATATCAAGCCGAAAATTTGACGATTTTTTGTGGAATGGGAGCAATAAAAAATATTACAGCTCGAATACGAATACAATGGGTTTAAAAGGGAATAAAAATGCTTCAAAAATATCATAAGGCCTGCCTGCAACTACAGACATGATGGAGACAGGAGAGCTGTCAAATTCACAATCTTCGAACGAAGGAGGCGCTGTCACGTTGAACCACATTATTCAATAAAACTTGTTGCTGTCAAATATTATTTTTTCATTTTACTTCCTCCAAACTCCAATTGGCTAGAGATGTCATTTATTTCGTATTTGCGAGTGTTTTTCTTCGCCATTTTTTTTGTACAGACATTTACAAAAAAAAACTCTCTGGCGATATCTTTTTCCCACCGTAAAGATGCCTTCTTTGAAACAAGATCCTTTTTGCTTCTGGACAAACTGATACTCTTATGCGATAACCCGTCATAAATTGCGTAACCGTTTTCACGTCAAGTAGGATTCGGTTTTCTTCGTACGACACGCCTTTACAATCGTGTCGAGAAGGTAATCGAATTAGGATTGCGACAATGTTCGGCCACGTGCCGACTGCACGGCATGGTGCCTGCCGGAACGTCCACCAAGCGTCAGCCGTGGTATAGGCGCACGGAGGCGAACGGGATTGTAAGTAAACTGGTGTCACGGATTGTCCCAATTTTCGCCGAAAACCGAAACTAATTCCCAGTGCACAATTTGCTGTAACTTGACACCGGCGTAAGTGGTACTCTCTGGAGACATTCGGAAGCATTGGTCTGCCGTTGGCTCCGGGCAGTGAGTGAATGATGAGAAAGGAAACATTTTTCATATTTTTAGATAGTTGATTTCTTTTTTTGTAACGGAATCAAATTGAATATTGCCGAAAATTAATTTTTAGATTGGATTTTTACTTGCAATGTTAGAGATATTTAAATTATTTGGCAATCTAGAACAGCTGGCGGTAGCTAGCATTTAGGTCTATCCAACACTTTTTACGTAAACGATCCTGATTGTTGTAGATACCTTACAAAATATGAATGTAGCACATACTCATAATGAGAAAATCTCAAGCATTTCTCAAACAATAATCTGATATGCTGTCCTCAGCGCTCCTGGTGGCAGCTGAAGCTCATCAATTATTTGCATGTTGAACCGTGAAAGTGGAAATCCTTCAGCTTCTGCGCAGCTACACGGTCTGATTAATTTAAGATTAGTAATTATATAACACAGCACACACACGCGCGCCCCTGCAACATTTGCCGGGATGTCTCCGTCGGGCTTCCCGATCCACGCCCATTTCGCCAGCAAGATTGCCGCCCGGAACAACAGAAACAGAAACTCTGATTGATGTTTACCTTAAGCTTTAATTACTTCAACGCTTTTCAGCACGCGCGTTCGCACACTGTCACTGGTTTCCCAGCAGCCCGGAGGTCTATTAGAGCCTCGGCACTCGTGCTCGTGTTGCACGCCATTGTTTCTTCAATTGTTGCTTAATTATATTTACACAAAGTTTACTTCTCATCCGGACGGGGCCGGGGTCCTCTACGGCAAGGCTGTCGCACCCCGTGGCAGATTGAAGGTCGCCTCCGTCTGAGAGCGCCGAGTGCAAATCAGAAAATGAAGTGAACTTTCCACCGAACGGTCGGGCAGGGAATGGTGGCCGGGAAGCAACTTCAACTTGAGCGCATTTCTTGTGAGGAGTGATATTTTAAGTGCTTTATGCCAAGCGAACCAAGCGAACCAAAGGCTTTAGCGGGTGTCGGGGAGGAAGAGGTGAAAAAGGGGGTTAAAGTGGGAGACAAAATGAAAAAGGTTTAGAAAAATCTCATGTTCATCTCGCACGAACAAAGGTAACTAACGATTGTGAGTAAGCGGGTGAGAGATAGAGCAAGAACGAGAGAGCATCAGATCTTCACCTTTAGCACGTCCGGTGGAAAATTAAATAAACAGCAACAAGGGAAAACTCACTCATGGTAGCGTAAATGAATCGTAAATGAAAACGCTCTCGCCCAGAAGGGGCCAAGGAGCCTCGAGCCTGTCTCGAGACTCGACTGGTCCCTGCGAGAAGAAAATCCTGGTCCGGGCTGGGCTTGTCCATACGGCAAAGGTGTTAAGTTAGCCTCTGCTAGCCGTGCACCCGGGACAACATGTGCACAGCGCGACAGAAAGGGGACGCACACTTCGTTTGACCCTTTCGGATGATTAAAAATTCAAAACCCAAGGCTGCATTTTCTTGGCGCACGAGTGGCCGCTCGCACAGAGGCTTTGATTGAGTTGTGAAGGGATGCATAAATTGTGCCTAGGACCTTTTTGAAATAGAGAACATTCTCAGGTACTGTTTATGATGAAGTGTGTAACATAAGAATAAATAAGAATATGAAATAACCCATGAATGTTATAAAATTCGAATATTAAGATAATGGTCACAGTACAAAATAAAATAATCAAGAGTGATATTTAAGAACCGGCTTGAGGAACGAATTGAAGCATCATATGCGCCTGAATGCGATTATATGTGAAGTCTTGTATCTAGGATTCCATCTGATATTCTATTCCATCTGGGATAGAATTATTAGACAATGTGAGGTAATAAGTAAATTTACTATGATATGCTCTGTGCGATTTCACGTTGCCTTCTAACATACTCTGTTCTTCTACTCTTCTAACCATTCCAGGTTTAGCCATTTTTTGTGTAATTTTTAATCTATAAGTATATCTTGTATGTGTTAAAATTTAAATGTTTAAAATTTCATTTCTGTTTCTGCTACAATACAATCAGACTAGGTTGCTTAGAAACACTTCGATGTTTTGGATGTTGTTAGTCAGAGAATTATGTTTTTTTTATTATGCTATCAGTTCAACTATATATTCGAAATATGCTCATCTGAACTTGACAAATTTTCTTAGTCTTACTTAAATATAGTAATTTTCAGAATATTACATTTTTTGCAGCTGTGCAGTTTGTTTAAGATATGTTTTTGACAATTTGACGGAGTTGTTTTTATTTTTATTGTTTTTTTTTGTATTACTCGATGACATTACCACTTTTCTAAGTCAATTAATGAAACGGTCAATTCAAGATAATGATCTGGTAAACAATTGATACTATTTTTATTAATTTTAGGTTAGTTTAAAATCATTTGAGCGCATGGAACACATCACCTGACTCAAAACCTCTTTAAGATATTAAAATAACAATAACGTTGATAATTTAACGTGAAACAGCTTCCTTTTTGAAACAAGTTTATATACTTCCTGGAACTAGTGCTGTGTCTTATGAATCTTTCGGCGAGATTCACATTAATTAATTTTTCATTTCGGATTCATTCAGATTCATTCATGAATCTTTCGAGATTCTTGAATCTCTACGAATCTCTGAAGATTCATGGATCTATAAAGATTCAGGAATCTTATGAATTTCTAAAGATTCAAAAATCTCATGAGTCTCAAGAATCTCTGAAGATTACGAAGTCCACGATTATGGGACAATACGAAAGTAAAGGAAACAATTTCCTCGAAACTCAAAAGACTGGCCACGAGCCGCACTGTAGCCGTTGACCGATATGAACCTGCTGTCCAGCTGATCGTACTTGTGAGCACTATCCAACTGCATGCATTTTCACATGCTCTGTTACCCAACACTACTTGGAACGATTATTTTCAGTAGCGGTGCCGTTGTCGCAGACAAATCGATGATGACATGTGGCATTTTGTCAAACTTGCTAATCCGATGGCATTCGATACTTTGCCAAGGCATGTCATATACTGTGAAACATTTCAAAATTTTCAAAATATTTTAAAATATCCTTAATACCTAGTGATTGGCACTTAATTGAAACAGCAATGTGTTATGTTGTTTTTAGTTTTTCAATATTTAATGTTTGCAATAATTTCGACAATTTGTTTTCGTTACAGTCCAGCACAATTCAAGCAAACTAGCTGTTGCGTACTACCCTCCTAGAAAATTTACTTATATCACAAACTACCCTTAACCTCAACTTTCAACTCGTTAATGCGGTAAAAGCGGATGCTACCTAAAACACCGACCACAATCCACTTCCCCGCAGGCAGAAACACACCGTAATCGCGTTGACCCTTGTCGCATGTGTGCGGGATGATAAACTTTAATCTCACCACCCAGACCAGAAACTGTCCAGAAACGGCAAAACAACGGCGAAGAAGATGAACACCTCCAGCAGCAACGAGAAAAAAAACAACCCTGAAGCCAGCGGGAATGGTAATTTGGTTTAGGTCCCTTTGGTTAGCTCCCACCCAGCGCAGCGGGAGCCGTATCTGGACCGGTGCCGGTTCGCTGTGTGGAGCATGTGTAGAGTAACTACAGTAAAAAAAAGGAGCACAACCACGGCGTCGGCGAACGGGGAGGCTGGGTCCAGCAGACGACCACCGGGAGTCCCAAACCTAACCTAACCTTTTGCAGCATCGACATCACATTATCGGATTACGGGATTTACGAGGCAATATTAAATTTTACCGAATCGTCCGACGCCTGCCGTGGAGAGGGACGGAGATTGTTCCCTGTCAGAGATCGTCCCCGGTGTTGGCGCGAGTATCGCAACACTCCCGGCTACAGATTGTTTCTAATGCGGCTGGACTCAGTCCAGCACACGTACGTGCACATGGTGGTGGTGGGAAGAAGGACGAACCACACGGTAGGTAAATCCTCCTGAACCCACCGCCATGGTACGAGTAGTCAGCCAGTTTCAACGAGTCCGTTATCCGCCAGACAGTCAAGTACACAGAGCTGTCATCAAAATCCCGTCCCGTAAGGACAAGGTGTGCTAAAAATCGTACCGCTACAAAAAGCGACTCCACATATGCACATATTCGTAGTTTCACGGTTTCACGTGGAATTACGTTTCCACAGCCAGCCCCACGTTCCGATGGAAGCGAGTCGAGTGCCTTCATCGGGACTCCCTTTGCTGCAGGACTCCTTCGGGTTTTTGTGTTTGCGTCTGTTTTTTTTCCTGTTTGACTTCACCATCCGAGATCTTTTCTTTCCACTTTTCCTGGTTAGCAAATACCACGGGAGATATGAACTATCCGCCCGGAAATACCGATGCAGGCTGGTTTGGCTGACATCATATGTTCGGTTCCGCTCTTTCGCGCGTGCACTCTCCTCCGCGGGACGCCTGTCAACGGCTATGAACTTGAGCGAAGCGTACAAAGTGAATTACGGAGACGAAGATCTTCGTGGAGCGTTCCTGTGGACTACGGGTGTGGCTAACGTATGCAGGCCCGGACGTTTTGGTCTGGATCTCATCGTCCCATCGCGCCCGGCACGAGGACTGAGCTCTACTTAACCAAACAAGCTGCCACAAATTTGAGGTAATTTCATTCGCTCATGTGTGTGTGTATGCTTTTTTTCTTGTTGCACCGCACTCTCCACGTGGCAGAGTGGATTAAGCCAAAATGATCTGAAACTGAAGGAGCGGAGAGAAGAGTTTTTTGTTGTTGTTGATTGCAGCGTCGCAAGTGACATCCGTGGGGAACAGGCGGTAAAGAAACGGTGGCGTCTTTCCACGACGGTGGCGGAATAGTTTGTGCAGCTAACAAAATTTGGCAATTGCATTGGGATTGGGTCTTTTATCCTGCTCTTCTAGCTGGGTCAGTTGGGAAGTGTGTTTGAGTGGGCTGTCATAAACCATTGGGAGTGCTGTGCGTTGTAGGCTGACGAATGGTGTCTTCAACGAGTGGGCTTTTACTTAGATTAACTTTCTACCCCGGGACGGCTACCAGTGCGTGACGGAGAGGATGAGGCTGGACCGATTGTGTTTTATATGAATTTGAAAATATTATCTTGAAATGAAGATGCTCGCTCTACTCTGGAAGGACTAGACTTTTTTTTGTAAAAGAAGCATAGATTAAGGATATTGATTAAATGGGGAAAATGTGGATTTAGTGACTGGACGTTTTGCTCAATTTGGTTTTTAGTTTTCTATTCTGAAGATCTAAAAGATCCAGAGTAGACTCTTGACTACTTTACGTTCAGCCAGTACATGGAATAAGATAAATGGAGCTCATGTAATAAAATATAGAGCCAATTAATCTCATATTGATAATGGATTTTGAGTAAATGAAATGAAATAATAAAAACCATGAATTCTAATTTATGCTCCGTGCACAATCTCGTAGCATTCGTAACATGCAATTCATCTAGCCCCGTCGTCATCTAAGCTGTGACCTTATGAAAAGTGGCTCCAGGAGCTATTTGATGTATAATTTAATGTTCATCTTCTTGGAAGAAGTTAACACTTTACGCTTATTCTTATTCCTGGCCTGAGGAAGGAATGGCCTTATGCAATGACTACATTAAACTTATTACCTAGATTAATTCAATGTTTGACTCCTCAATAGACGTTGAAATTCATTCCATGTTTCAGTGTTTCCTGTAGAGCACTCCAATAGCCACTTTTTTGCAAACAAGTGTAATCGAAACTAACAACCACGTGTTGTCAACCCATTTAAAATGTCTTCAACGGGCACGATGCAATAATATTTTTTACAAGCCCAAACTATTTACACTTTGCGAAGTTATATGCTTCTACTTTATGTATTTTAATTGTTCCCAAAATTTCGTTGTTTTAAAAAAAGTACAAAAAACATTGCTTTTGATTTTAAATGTTACCTTACCTGTACTCTTGCCTCCGTAAGGTTGATCTTCATGGCCAGATCCTCCCTCGTGAACACATCGGGGTAGTGAGTTTGGGCGAACGCCGTTTCCAGTTCCTCCAGCTATGGAGACAAATCGAGGTCAAGAACTTCTGTCAGTTTGGAGGAGCGAACCACAAAGCTTCCTCAACACAAACCTGCTGCAGCGTGAACGTGGTCCGATTGCGCCTTTGTTTCCGCCGCACGAAGCTTTCGTCGTGAATGGCCGGGTGGTAGGAATAGCTGGTATCTGTACGGGAGAAAATGAGATACAAAAAACTACGTTTAAGTACACTCATTTCTTTCACGGAAGCGTAACAAATCGTTGATGGAAATTAGTGTTTTGGTGGACGCAACATGAACTGATTCAATGGTTGGCTGGAGCTGAAAAGTGCTGAAAAAACCCTTTCACTCTACGCAAGCCGGGTTTTTAGGCTCACTTGAACCTTCCCACGGGTGGTTCCCGATTCGACCGAGTTTAATCCTACGAAGGATCACCGTAAAGCAAGTTATATGAATTATAATTAATTTCATTATTTATTCACGCAAATAGGAAATTAATTTTTCACAATTTTTATCTTTTTATTTATTTATTTATTTTATTTTCACAAGCATGCTTTGATTACAATAATTGCTTGAGGTTCTCCATAATATATCTCATAGCCTGCCTCAACCCAAGTTGCATCGATTTTAGTTTGAAACATTAACTTCATATTATTTTGGATGATTTTTTGCAATATTTTTTCATTTTTTAAACTATTAAACATTGTTTAAAAGACAAAAAAGACAAAAACTGCAACTTCAACTTCAGTCCCTTGCCACCACGCGCCAAGCATACCAAAAATTCCTTTCTAGTGGCTTGTGGCTGTGTCATCTGTGGCGCACCGCAAGAGCGCAATGCGGCAATCGTTTTCTCAGAAATCAAAACAATGCACAGTTCCGCGAATCCCATCTCGATGGTGATTTATTTCTGCAGTGCAGACCACCTTCAACGGCCGAACCAGTTGGCTAACGG
>KZ072469.1:80857-94003 GCA_002091845.1 Anopheles cracens
AGCGCCCTGCCAATAGCCAATAATTGCATTTCTACCATCCGATTGCCAATCGGCCGCGGCTCAAAGTTCACGCGGCACGCTGAAACCCACCCCACATGGCAGACATTCCGACGAGACAATAAATAAATTCCACACAAATTAGCGGGCGTAAGGACGGCCAACCCAAGGTGTGGAGGGTGCCTGTTTTGGTGTTAAAAATACGTGTGACGACTTTCGGGCACCCACTATTGTGAAGGAAACCATGGCGAAGGCTCGAAACAATTGAATTACACTAACCATCCATCGAACCACGAAATTCGTTTCGATTCGATCGATCGTATGCGACGGTGGTTGTGTGTGTGTTCGCATATTTTTCGCGCACGTGACGTACGTGCGAAAGAAATCAAACCATCCAGCGGTTTGGTTGCCAAGGTTGTGTGTGTGTTCGCATATTTTTCGCGCACGTGACGTACGTGCGAAAGAAATCAAACCATCCAGCGGTTTGGTTGCCAATGGTTGCGACAAAGTTTTCATGAGTTCGGCGAACTTCCCGATACACTTTCTTTTGCAGAACGGTATATCATTGCGCCGAGCAGTAGGCGAGCAGTAACAAGAGAGAGAGGAAGAGAGTGAGAGAGGGAGAGGAATATGATTTGATCGGTAATTATACTGCGGTCGTGTTGTTGGATTGGTATTTGCGGTGCTACGAGCAACAGGAAGAATCTTTGATTGTACATATTGAGGGGTAAAAGATAATGAGTGCTTATGACATTTTATGCATAGGCACATGGAATAATTTTGAGGCAATAAAGAAGGTTCTTTACACGATTAGTTTCCACTATCTACTCTATATCTTTCGATGCCAGTCTACGATTGTTTGGTAATCGATTCGTATTCTCTATACTCTATCCCAGGAAGTAATAAAATATGGCTCGTTAATAGTGATCTCTCCAAAATAGTAACGCCACAGTTCTTCAGAATTTTCTCAGCAATCTACGAAATGTACACATGTCTATTTCATTGTTAACTTCATCGGTTGATGTAGAATAAAATGACTACCAATGCTAGTATGCTTGTAGGCTAGTTAAAACTCAATTAACACGCTGCTTATCATACCTGTAGTTTATTCCAATTCAATTTTAAGGGGGGGTTCTGTCTTGAAAAAAATCTATTTTTTTATTTATGTTTATAAAGTATAACATCTCAAGAATGTTGTGTTCAAATTTTATAGCGATCTGAGCAAAACTCACGGAGTTATGATTTTTTGACTTTCGAGAAAATTTCTCATACCTGCGCGACTGCTGCGGAGGGTCGCAACGGTGGTTGCAATTTCGTCATTGTTCGAGTCAAATGCATACCTATGCATCTGTACATACCTATACATACAGCTGTAGTATATAGGCAGTAGATATAGTACTTAGGCTTGCAGCGCCCAATTAAGAGTAAGTTTATAACTTACAGGCCCTCCTGAAGCGATGGTTCGGCAGTTTTGCCCAAAATAATAACGAAAGCCTTCAATCAACTCATCTGGAAAATTTTTCCGAAATTTGTTAGTGGCATCGCAATCGTGGTAGAAATTGCAGCTAATGTAGCAGCGTGCACATTTAACGAAGGTTGTTTTGCTCTGCTTACGTTTATGCAAGAGATGGGCATACAAAGTGGACCGAGTGGGCGCGCGTCGTCGACCAAATACGGATATGTCGAGCGGACGAAAAAACCCAAAATGAGAGCAAAGAAATTGGAATTGTTCGAAGACAACTGCAACAAGACACTTTGGACAGCCTGAAGAATGGCTTTCTACTGTGCGGACCCGGTATCGACGATTATATGTAAGTATATGGCGAATAACAGGAAGAAAGATCGATTTTCTCGTATCAAAAACTTAAAATCGATTTTCCCACACTTCATGTTTTCAAAGTCGGTGGACACTGTCCCACAAAAACAACTAGACCGATCCTCCTGAAATTTTGCACTCACTTTCTCAATATAATTTATGAGGTAACGCTGTCGAGTTTTTATTTTATTTTTTTCTTATTTTATTTTTATAACAACAAATATGTGAGATTTTTAAAGCAAAATCAGCAAAATCGCGGTCACTAAAATTAAATAAAAATAAAAATTACAAAAAACCCGACAGCGTTACCTGGGGAATATGTTCAATAACATAATATTTTTGTTTTTTTTTGCTTCAGATGAAGAATATGTTTTTCAAATAATGCTCTTAAATTTAACGGAAACCAGAGTAAAACATCAATGAGGAAACCACTTCTACGTTCAAAATAAAAACGAACTTTCAAATTGTCAATGACAAACATGAAATGAAAGATCAAAACTTAACCTTTTGTACCTTAACGGAATTTTAACTAATTTAGGCATACAATTAAACAATGTTGAAGGAACAATATCCTTCTGTATAAAAAGTATTTCATGAATTTAATAAGACGGAGCCAAAGTTGTTTTATAAAAAAATGAGTATAACAAATCATAAATTGTATTATAAACTATTTAATGACTTTTAATTTTATTATAAGTGTAGGGCCTAAGGTACCATAGTAAGGTCAGCGAAAACAGTAATGGAAGATATAAAAAGAACGTTGAGCAATAGCAAGTAACAGGAAGTAAGCGTAATAATGCCTTTTACTCATTTCCAAAGCAGCACAATGTTTGATTCAATTATCAATTGATATCAACACTTTGTCTTTGACACTGCTGGACTTGGTTTTAGAATTAGTTCACAACAATATAGTTGAAATCTAAAACTACTTTTCTTATACACCTTCAACGCATAAACACTTTCTTTATGATGTTTTTTAATGTGTATTTAATGTGCGTTTTTGTAAAATGGCTATCAGTTTAGTTTTGAAATACTAATCAATGTTTGGCTCACAAACCGCGTTATAAGTTTTAAAATGGTCTATTAACATTCAACATTCATGTTTGGCTTTGTGTTATCTTAATTAACAGTTTCATTGCATTGCGGTAACGTTTTTTCTTTCTTAACAGAATGATAATAGTTTTAACATATTATTTATACTTTTTACTCTATCGGTATCACGGGTGTTTGAAAAACCTAAGTATGAACATAGTACTCAAATATGATTAAAAAAGAACATACTTATAAAATTGTGTTTTAAATACCATTCTATCGTCTACAATACCACCTGGTTTGCAGTAATTATCACCAAACGAGCGAAGGATCAACGTTGCCCAAGATGAAGCAACAAACCCTGCCAAACCCTCTCCGCACGGGGTGTCTCCTCTTCATTATTAACATCATCATCAACACACTATCGTTAGGGCGATTATAGTGACACTCATGATACGCAAGTACCCGATGCGAGAGGGTAGCACAGCCCGAATCACGCAGGCATCACCATCGAAGGGTAGCGCCCGTGTCGCCCTTTCCTTTTGATATCACTCGATATCACAACAATCAAGCAAAGGGCGCACTTCCTGTGGTGTCGCAGTGGGGTGAACGTACAGAGAGAGTGAGAGAGAGAGAAAAAAAACGACCCGCTACCAGCTTCGAACCAGCAGCGCCCAGAAAGGGAACAGATTGTCGTGCGGAGAAAATTGCTCGCTCGCACTGAGACAAGGAGAGGAGGAAAACACACTCACTTAGAAATTCATCCGAAATCAACCAAAACAGCACGGTTTGGTGGAGGTGCGGGAAAAGCTACGATACTTAATTTGTCGTGCCACCGTTGGGCGTCCCCTCCCGTGCGACACGTAACCCGTGTCGAACTCGTGCTCGACCGGCAGCTGATGTTTGTTAATCTTGTGGAAAATAAACACGATTGTTTGTGCTGGCGAGAAGGCCAATTTAGTGTGAACAATCGCGGTGCGGTTGATCGCTTGCTACTTGACGATAAGTACTGTTTGCTGAGCAGCGATTCAATCGTCCTAGGTCGGTTGTAATTCAGGATAGGAAATTATTTAAAATGCATTTGCCAAGTTATTTATTTGCAGCACATCTGAAACTGATTAAAATCAACTCTATTTCAGTTTGTATTACAAAGTTGAATTCTTGAGAAACCGTTTTGATATGCATGTGTTATGACTAATTTATCCTAGCATAATAAGGTTGCTCCATGTTGAGCGGACGATCCAAAACCACAATGCGTTCGTGCTGACCAACGAAGTACCCTTTTTTATTTCTACACTAACGCTAATGGGTTCTCAGCTTATGTGGGGGAGTTTGTGTGTTCTCCGCGGGCCAAGCGTAATAAGATGATCCCTTTGCTAACGATGTTACGGCAGCATTAGCCTGTTAGCTATTACCGACAAGCACCGAGCACGTTGGAGCACGTTTTTGGAAAATTTATGATATATTTTTATTCACTGTTTTTGCATGTCAATTTTTTTGTTAATAAATTGACTTTTGATTTTTCCCGGAGCTAAACACATTAGATGTATATGGTGTTTTTAAAATAACTGTTATGGGCTTCATCAGAACTGATTAACGAGAGGGGTTCGTAAACTCATGTTGTGCCTATGTGCCGTTTAATTATTCATCAAACTTTTTTCTTACTGACTGACGGTTATTTTTGCCCACACTGTCATCCACATTGAGATATGTTGATAACACATTGGCTTCAGAGCTCGAAGGTTTTTGGTAATTTTTAGGAGGATTTGTTGCCGTCACCGGAATTCCTACACAACTTCCAACACCAGAGCCTTACTCCGAGCTGGAACGGTTCCTTGACAAGACTGGAAACGTGCCTCCGACTAGTAGACTGGCGATTCCGGGGTTTTTCAAATGCAAATTCATTTTTTTCGCGGTCAGCTTTTTGGGTGTTCGATTTGAATTGTCTTTTTGCATTAACACTAACGAACGAATCAGGTGTCAATTGACACCTTTGCAACCTTGAGCTTCGAAAACTCGAAAACGGTTAGAGATATTGACAAGCGGGTTTCACTCAAAGTTTTATATCTTTGCGCAGTTTTATCAATGATTTTCAAAGATTTCAAAATCCGTAAACTTCTGAGATTTCTGAGAACTGGTGTCGCACAACTGGTGAAAATTTCAGTCCAATCGGTTCACAATTGTCAAAAAAGCCTTCTAGGTGTCAATTGACACCTCAATTTACATCAAAGGAGTATTCGACCCATCGCACCGTAAGTGTCAGCAACAAAGAGAGATCTTTTTTAATAGGATGATACTACCATCTCGTTACCATGATTACCATCATTTGTTGATTACAATTAACTGTGTATTTGTATTAATCTAATAAAAATGAATTTACACAAAAAAAAATAAAAATGCCTTACAAAACAAACAATATGTCTTACAATAATCTGTAAGGCCTACAAAACCCCTTCCCAAACTGGAACCATTTCTTACCAAATTGATGAACAGCGGCTTTAAATATAATCCAGTTGGAATCCACGATCTGGAAGGAGCGATATAAAAACCGCTGGCCGGCTACACCGACGCTCATAAGCTCATTTCCGTGCCTTCCCGACCGGAAATCATTTAAAAACAGTAATTTAGCAGCGGCTTTTAATTTCCTAACCGATCAAATCCCACCCAAATGGGGTTTGTTTTGATGCTGGCATCCGGACATTTTTTTTTAAATATTCCATCGGCTCACTTTTTTGCTCATCTGTATCATTTTGTGGAAGTATTGCTGTTTTTTTTCTCGCTCCAATAGGGCATGTTGCAGTTTTGCTCATGAAAAATGCACCGAAAAGGTCCTTTGTCTAGTGGGTTGCAGGCAGGCTTCCCATATTACCGACAAGCACCGAGCACGTTGGAGCACGTTTTTGGAAAATTTATGATATATTTTTATTCACTGTTTTTGCATGTCGATTTTTTTGTTAATAAATTGACTTATGATTTTTCCCGGAGCTAAACACATTTGAAGTACATGATGTTTTTAAAATAACTATTATGGGCTTCATCAGAACTGATTAACGAGAGGGGTTCGTAAACTCATGTTGTGCCTATGAGCCGTTTAATTATTCATCAAACTTTTTTCTTACTGACTGACGGTTATTTTTGCCCACACTGTCATCCACATTGAGATATGTATTGATTTTTGAAAGATTTATCTTGCTTCCGCACGCCACGCTGAAGCGCCGATCGGAATTCGATAAACAGCGATAAGCGGCAAGCACCGTGACATCAATCCGGAGGGTGCCGTGATTATGCTAAAAGCAGCAGCACCGAGATTTGCATATGATGCTCAAGGTTGCTCTTTTCTTTGTGGTGGTTTGATATAAGTTTAGGTTTAGGATTTAAATCGGCACACCAGATGGTTCTAGTTCAATGTCTGTGTTGGTTTTTAGAAGAAATAAGTAGCAATTTAGAATGTTATAGGTTTTATTAGTATTGCTATTCGTGTGTCGATTAAAGTTATATTTTGTGTACGTCGAGGTCCCAGTTAGGTATGAAAAAGTCATAAATGAAAAACAAATAGCTTTGAAAATTTGTGAAAATAGTGAACAACTTGAAAAATTTACGAATGGTTCATAATTGAATTACAACGACATGATTTTTGATCCCATTTTCCTCGTTCGCGCTGACGATGCCGGTCGCCCGAAAACGGAGACGGCTGGTCGCGGTTTGGTGCGCTGAACGAATTTCGGAACGACGGTCCTCGGGCCCATGATGTCCTGGGCCCGACCCCGGCACAGATGCTGGTTACTTCAAACGTCGCCCGACCCTCGGTGACAAGTTTCCTTTTTTTGCGAGGGCCACCCGAACCCGGGGGTTGATTCCGGGCGGTCGTAAGTTGATCTAATTTTAAAATATGCAAATGACGTAATTGATATTGAAAACAGTTGTCGGTTGACCGGCAGGCTTTGAGGATCAGGGTGGATTTGCGTACATGCAGTAATACGGCTCGAAAAAAGAATCCCTCACGGCATTTACAGGGTGTGTGCTTGAAATTATTTTCCGTTTGTTTTTGCATGAAGTAAGATGGATAACAATATATTTAACAAATACGGATATGATTTTTGATACAATATGACTAGAAAGAGGAATGTTTTTTTATTGGATTGAATGACAAAAATTGATGAAATTTTGAAGCTCAACAAACTCTGTGTCCCACATTAAAGCACCTGCTGGATAATTGCAGTACGCCTAATCTCCAGAATATAAAATATTCAAATGGCGTGATTCTCGTCGTTCGCGCAATCCATCCCCTTCTATCCGCTTTCCCAAGTATATCCCGGCATCCGTAAATGGATGTCCCTGGGAAAAGGGAACCGAACCTCTCATCGCTACCCATAACCATATTAGCCCGACCAGTCTGATGCAATTTGCCGTCTACCGTGTTGATCGATTGTTATCTCGAACGATCGCAAACAGGCCGGCTACGTGCAAGCGGGACGATTTTTTTCACTCACTCATCCACCAACGTTTTTCCCTAGCGTCCCTAGCGTCACTCCTTCACCCTGCACGAGTGGCGCACTTGTTATTTGATTTTTGAAAGATTTATCTTGCTTCCGCACGCCACGCTGAAGCGCCGATCGGAATTCGATAAACAGCGATAAGCGGCAGGCACCGTGACATCAATCCGGAGGGTGCCGTGATTATGCTAAAAGCAGCAGCACCGAGATTTGCATATGGTGCTCAAGGTTGCTCTTTTCTTTGTGGTGGTTTGATATAAGTTTAGGTTTAGGATTTAAATCGGCACACCAGATGGTTCTAGTTCAATGTCTGTGTTGGTTTTTAGAAGAAATAAGTAGCAATTTAGAATGTTATAGGTTTTATTAGTATTGCTATTCGTGTGTCGATTAAAGTTATGTGTTGTGTACGTCGAGGTCCCAGTTAGGTATGAAAAAGTCATAAATGAAAAACAAATAGCTTTGAAAATTTGTGAAAATAGTGAACAACTTGAAAAAAAAGTTACAACATCAACTTCACCAGATGGTGCCGCTGAATAAATGTGACAGTGATATTTTATCTATGGCAACTGCAGTCTTTAATGAGTTCTTCATCCTGTTTTCAGCAACAATAGAAACAAAACTCACTGCAAAGTCAATTAGTATTAGTATTAGTTCATTAGCCATATTTTTTACCTTTAGATGCATTTGTTATGTGCAGAGTAGGATATTGAGATGTTATGTGCAGAGTAAGAACAACATCCTATGCGACACCGTCCATCAATTTCTAATAAAGTTCTTTGATTCTTTTAAAGCATTTTTCATCCATTATTGAACAGTCGCAGAGTTATATGAATTCATTTCACTCAACATTGAAATCGTCCCACCCATTTTTGAAGCGGCTATAAAATGCCGATAAGATCGATCTCGAACAAGACGATGCAGTTCCGTTATTGGAAGTATGTATAGTATCTGACACGTTAAACAGAGTATGGAAACCGTGCGTGGGAAATGAAATTTTAAGAACGGGTAGAACGATTTCAAGATTGGGTGAAACAAATTCATTTAACTCTGGAAACTAGTGTTGGATAACAGAGATTCAGATTATTGAATCTGAAAGAATCTTTGAGCTAAATGAATGAATCTGAATCTTTGAAACAAAGATAATTGAATCTCTAAAAATTATTGAATCTCTATGGATTCATGAATTTTTTAACGAAACGTGGGAAAACCACGCCATTAAAAGGTGGTAAACAAATTAGACGATCCAGAAAAAGTCGGGTTGTCGTTAAGAGATGCATGAGTCCATGGAGGTTCAAGAGATTCATTAGTATTTAGAGAGTCATGAGGTTCATGAATTTTTAAGAGATTTTTGAGATTCATGAATCTTCAAAGAAAGGTTCATAAATGAACCTGAATGAATCCTATATGAAAGATTCATGAATCTTAATCTCATCGTCGCAGTCGTCGTGGTCGTGCTTGTCTATTGCCTAGATCCGGTCGGTCGCCTGCTCTAGGGCCGCCCGTCTCACCTCATGCATCCCCGGGTTCGTCTCTCTCGATGGAGCGGCGTGTAATTGAGTGGTAAATTGAATAGGATGATACGATAATTGCATGTAGATTAGCCACAAAATGCCATGAAACGGGTCTTGTACCCTTATCGCTTTGTAGGGCACACGATCTGGCTCGATGCGCCGTAGCTTCCGTACCTTTTTAACGCTCCAGTTCAAGGGCAGCCTGAGGGTGTGCCGCTATTTCCACAAGATCGTGTCAAGATCGGAAGCTTCCGTCCAAAGTGCTGCTCCGGGACTCGTGGACCGAAATTGAACGGCCTCATTGTCACATGCAAGCTGATTATCATCCAGCGGGAAGGTATTCCCGAATGATTTATGGCTCTGCCATGGGGAAAGACTATCCGACAGCTTTGATGGATGCTGTCGTGCAGATTGTAGCAGATCGGTGGATCGCTTTAACGCCCACTTGTTCCTGTCATTGTCGCAGAAAGTGGTCTGAGTGGGAATTGACAATTGTGAAGCCATTTGCAGACCAACTAAGCCGAAGAAATTGAGGTGACATTGCTTAGAAAATTGGAACAAAAATTGAACTTCAGCTTTTGTTGGTCATAATATGTTAATATTAATAGCACATAATATGTGCTATTAGTACAATGATTAAAAACCAGAGGATACAAGCATGAAAAATATGTATAATACTTTACTAAAATAAACCTTCTTTAAGCCAATTACATATAGCTGTCTTATTATGAGTAAATCGGTTTTCAGGAACCAAGGAGGCTGTCAGTATTATTGTGCCAATAACCATTCGAAATAAATACATACATCCATTACTACATTGCTTTGCACATTATAATACATTACTTTTTTCCCATGTGTACATTATTTTGCACATTATAATACATACATTATAAAAAAAAACATTGTCACTGACTTCCAATAATTTCTTTCAATCCTTCGAGTCATTTTGACACAGTTATACGATTTTCGTCGTTTGAGGATGGATTCTTATGAAATGTGGCATGAATGTTTGGAAATTATTACTAAATTCAAAGGCAATTTACGTCAGAACAAAAAATAATAACTTTTTTATACAAACGTATGAATAAAAGTCATGTCAAATATCAACAAACAAACCGACAGGTAGTTCCAAGAATTATGGACAAAAAATGTTACGGATTATGTAATAAATGTTCTACGTCATTACACTTGGTTCTCTTGGTTTGTATTCAGTGTAAAGCCATATTTACAATTATCATTCGAAAAATCTTAAAATTGGTGTAATATACAATCTCAAAAGTATTAATTTTAATAATCAATTCGCTACATTATTCCACATCCTTTTTGCCCGAAGTTTGATAAAAATCCACCACTTCGCTATCGCCTCTTACCTCTCTTTTGAAGAGGATCGACCTGGCGAGCGTCTCTTCTTCCTTCTTCCCACATGGCCAATGGCCGCTCAGACTTCTTCCTTTTTCTCATCTATCATTTATTGGCTTCGGTTCTCTACGCAATCCATGTCTCCTGGCGTCGTTATAGCTTTTAGTTGCCAACGTTACTACATCGGATGTGTTCAGGATATCCGATCTTTCGTTAGTTGAGCGGATCAGATTTTTATACGATAATTTTTTGGGACTTTGGAAGCAAAACTAATTAGAAAACAGAAGGAAAAACTGTAAAATGTATGGTAGTTTTTGCATCCATTACATTTATTTAACTAGGTCAAAATGATCGACCGTAGTCTTCAAAAAAGCAAATTATTATTATTATTATTATTTTTGGAGGGGGAAGCCATGATGAGAATTTTAAATCACAAGACACATTATTATACTTTATAGTAAAATAGATTTTAGACATAGCTTTCCTTTAATTTATGTTTCAAAATTTGAGTTTGAATCTCGCTCGCATAAAAAACGTTTCCAACGTACTAGTGTGAGCAAGTTTATCGTAAATATCAAAGTAGTCATATTGCATATCAAAGCGTTATATAACTGTGTTAGGCAGGGCTCTATGAAGCGTCAGACAAACACGACAAACACGACACTGTCGTGTGAATTATCCATATTAATGTAAACGTACGAACACACAAACAGCCGACGAAATCCTCCTCCTAACAATTAACAGGATCAAACTGCAAGGTGTAAACAACTTCAAGATGTGCAACAGACATGCCGGACAAAATCAAACTGTCTTGTACGATGTCTTGTTTGTCTGTCATGACTGGCACGTCTGACGGAGCACCTCCATATGATTACTTGGATTTGATGCGTGTTTGCCATGTTTGATGTTTTGTTAGACGACTCATAGAGCCCTGCCTTATTGTTTTCTACTTTACAAAATTATTAAATTGTAAAAAGACAATTATTAATTATATCAAAAGTATATAAACTTTATTTAATAATTCATGAAATTTAAATCCGGACGATGCATACTTTTTTTAAAGTAAAATGTGTAAGTTATGAGATAAGCTCATTCCATTCGCCAATCTGTTATATAATGTGGCACGTTCAACGCATCCAGCGTGCTTTGCGCTCGTAGACAGCACACCGAGCACCCTCAAGACACAACTACTGTTCAACCGAATTAACATCAATCACTGACGATCGATTTGCATTGCCCGGCGCTACCCTCGCGTTACTTCCATGCCAAGCGGGTGCCAGTGTAAGCGAAAGAGAAGCCCCACGGAACCATGGAACCTCCTTACCATGGACGACTGTCGCCGATTGCGGTTCGCTGCAGCGCCGGAGCACTGAATGGTCAATTCGATTCA
The DNA here is from genome assembly GCA_002091845.1 of Anopheles cracens. Taxonomy (NCBI): domain Eukaryota; kingdom Metazoa; phylum Arthropoda; class Insecta; order Diptera; family Culicidae; genus Anopheles; species Anopheles cracens. The sequence continues at coordinate 92,456 of KZ072469.1, forward strand.
ATGCCTCTGATACCATTCAATTCAATTAAGCTCAATTTAGATCGAATTGTTTGACCATAAAGCACGAGCTGGCACGATTTTGTCAATAATTTTGTACATAAATTAATTGTAATAAAAACTCATTTCCACGCCCGGATCGGGCAGCAGCGGCGGAGTGCAACCACCGGGCAACCGTCATCGGCGGCGTGTTCGGCGCATAATGCATCTCAAAACTGTTCGAGGCGAAGGAATTGAATTAATCAAGACGGATGGCTGTCTCGTGCATGCGTGTCAAACAAAAACAGACTCGCGGACACTTCCTCCTGGAGTTGTGTCTCTGCCTTCTACGTTCCTTAACAACAAAAAAAAATGGTTGAAAACTGGAATGTACGCTGGTATTCGATCCGATAAGAATCCTTCGCGTACGTAAATGCCTTCACAATGGAGTTCACACGATAGGGGAAAAAAAACGCCACTACCACTTCAATGTGCAGCCTACTCAATCCGTTTGCCGTCACTTTTCCCACCTTCACGGCTCTAATTGAATTCCTGCCAGTTCCTTATGCTCCTTATGTTTGTTCGGTCTGTTCGGTGTGCTTGCCACACGGCGTGGTACGGCAGCAGGGAAAATGAATTTAACAGCCACTTGAAAAACGCCTCGACAAATCTTGCTGTTCTTGGGTTTGTTTAAGGTCTCTGATTGTATCGCGCTCCTTGTGAGTACTATTCACACTCAGATTCGGCAAAATATCACGCGTTCCGATCGTGTTCTGAAGCGTTTTTAAACTCTCTCTCTCTCTCTCGTGGAACATTGCGACCTTCGCCAACTCCTTTCCTTTTCTCGTACATCGATCGCGGTTATTTCCCGCTGCTTCCGTGCCTGGTTTTGGTGGCATGATTCGGTTCATTCAATTAGGCGTTTCGGAAATGGCAAATTTGCACATGCACACTGGTGCTCGAAATATCGCTCGCTTTACAATCCGAAGCGCGCCAGCAGGCAGCCGGAACGAGATCGGATGCTGTCGATAAGTGCGGTGGCTCTGGGCCGCACATTTGTTTGTGCGTTCTTTAAACGCAGCTTTGGAAGGATGGATTGGGAAAGAAGCGCAGGTCTACTTTTCATCTAACGCGGCAAAGGAGCGAAACGAAACACTTCAAGCAACGTGTCGTTGCCCTACCTCTTAAGGAGAGGTTGAGCTGTTTACAGCAGAACGGTGAATCAAACCCCGCAAACAACGCTTACATGACAAGAAAACAGGACCAATTTGTTATTAGTTTGAGCAATACTCGTGTTTAGGTGTTAAAACGAGTTTTACTAGCATTATTGATATTTATTATCAGGAGTATAAATAAGTTCGTGCGGTCTCAGTACAACCGTCGTAAATTATTCAAATTGTATGTTTGAACAATCTGGCAACACTATCATTTTAAAGGCTCTCTTTTCCCCTAGCTGTCATTTTTCTGAAGTGTCAATAAAGTAGTTTCGGCAAGCGTCTAAAATGGTGACGCAAATAAAGCGTTTTTGCGGAGAGTTCTCCTCCATAATTTTTGCATGAGCAAAACATAACA
>KZ072470.1:0-15906 GCA_002091845.1 Anopheles cracens
GGAGGCGTGTGCAACAACGTGCCTGAGTAATGATGGCGTTCGATGGTGTATGCATTTTTATCGAGATGCACCCCGCCGTGAACCGAATCCTCACAATGGGTGGTAAACATCTCTTCCGGAGGGACTAATGTATCCCCATTTTTGGCTATGATTGAGTGGGCATACCTGTATCGTGTCCTCCATTTCGCTCAGATCCAGCTGCAGGTTGCCGCTAATGTTCAGCGTCTGCAGGCTCCGGAGTGGCCGGAAGCAGACCGGCTCAATGTGCGACAGCTTATTGTACGACGCGTCCAGGAAGGTCAGGTTCGACAGGTTCTCGAACGCGCGGTCGGCGATTTTGGCCAGCCGGTTGCGTGACACGTCTGTTTGAGTATTTTTTTATAACGAGAGAAGCATGTACAATTATCATACGGCACTCGCATTAGCGAGTGGCTCTACCTACCAAGGAAAGTTAAGCCCTTCTGGTTCGTGAATAATTCATCGACGATCACGGACAGCTGATTGCCGTCGAGCCACAGCGATCGGAGATGCCGCAGGTCGAGAAATTCTTCCCGGTCGAGGAATTTGATCTGGAAGTTTCGAAATAAGGTATAGAGTTTGGCAATGAACATGTTAATTGTAATATCACTTGGAATGGAAAGTCAAATGGAAGGGAAAAGTCTGATCGTTAGATTCGCAAAATGGAATAAATAGATCCATCGAAAATTCCTTATTCCACGATGAAGTATTGCCAGTAGGCATTCCCTTCAGGACCACTTAAAGAAGTTTAAAACTCGGAAAAGCTGGTCTAAGACCGAAAGTTGAAAATAGGAAACCATCATTACGCGGTTCCATATAATTTTGTTTCCCGGCTGTTGACATTTCTTGAAAATTTCTTGGAGCATCTTTACAAGAGTTTAATTCTTCGAAAACAATGGGTTGAAGACTACAAGAAACTTGAACGAGACAAAGATTCCTCTACACTGAAACTGATTTATTGGCTGTAAAAGATCATATAACAATTAAAGATTCAACTGGGACAGTATTCAATGTCTTTTGAAATCCACTCCATCGAGGGATTCATGAATCTGTTTATGTTTGTCGCAAAAATGACGTTTCTTACCTGGTTCTGGCCCAAGTCAAGCTCCGTCAGGTGGGTAAGGATGTTGTAAATCTGAGGATTGATGTTCGAGAGGCGACATCCTCGACACTTGAGTACTTTTAGATCCTGAAAAGCAACACATCAAAAGGATAAATGACTCGTTCTCGCTTAAGACTCCGTCTCGCTGCGCGATTGTCGTCCCATACCTGTACGTCTTTGAACGTTTCCGGTGGCAGATCGTCGATGGAGTTGTGGCTCAGATCCAGATACTTCAGCTTCGCCAGATGCAGAAACAACCGTGCGTTCAGCATCGTGATGGAGTTGTCGATCAGGTGAAGCGTTTTTAGTTCCTAATTTTAGGAAATGAATGTATAGGCGAATACCGTTAGCGAGGCTCACCGTGTTTGTGTGAGTTAATTTCCGGAACATACCTTCATATGGGTGAACGTGCCACTGGCAATGTTGTCCAGCCGGTTCCGCGATAGATCCAGCTCGATCAGGTTGTCCTGCCCGCGAAAGCTTTCCATCGACAGCTGGGTGATGTTGTTGCGCGACAGATCGATCGTCTTCAGCCGCACCAAGCCCCAGAACGAACGATCGCCGACCGAAGGCAGGTAGCCGTCGATGACGCGCAAGACCTCGAGTTTGTTGAAGAACTGAAAGACGGGCCCGACGATGATGGGGTGGCGTGCGTTTGCTATGATCAGCACCTCAACGCCGGGCTCAAAATCATCCGTTGGAGGATTGATCCATTCCACTAGGGAAGGTTGGAAGACATTGAAAAGAAGATTAAATTATTGAAGCACTTGAAGCACAACAATATTTGCAATAAGAAAATCAACAAGAAATTGACATCCCACTATGCATATAATTAAAACCTCTTCAAGGTGACACATCAAACGAATGATTCTAACAAGCATTCGTGGCATGCAACCGTGAAGATGAATATAATTTTCAAAGCAACGCCTCAAAGGCATTTCGTTCGAAAGCTAGACTTCCTTGATGGTAATCTAATGCAAAACGACAATTGCAAACATAACAATAATTAGGAACGCAAATACAACTCCGTGCGTTTGAGACGCAATCGTTTTCGTTTGCAAAATTGTCAAGAAAAGCTCCTGCTCGAAGGCATTTCGAGATACAACCACGTCTATAATTTTCATTTGAACGTATTCGTCACATTCAGTCACGCCGTGAGTGTTCCTTCCCATTAACGTACCTTTGTTGCAGTACGTTCGGTAGCGTCCTTTCTGGTCGAGATCACAGTGGCAGTCCTTGGGACACTTTTGTGCCATGACTGTCGCAATCGCTCCGGCGAGCAGGGCTAGCAGGATGAATAGCCTCGCACGTGTAGATATGTTGAAATTCATTATGGCGCTGTGAAGGAAATAATGCATTGCAATACGAAGAAAAGCCGGATGAGTATTATTGGAATTTATTGGAATGTATTGTTCATTGATTCGATATCGATAGACAATTGTTTTTAAATTAGTTTAATAAATTGATTTTTATTAATTAATATCGTCTAGAGCACAACAAAATATTTTAAATAGATGTAGAAATCTTCCTAGTTTATATTCTCTGCTTTTATTCAGATAAAGCGTAGTGTGAATTAAGTAAATAAAAAACTTAAGTGAAGCGTTTGCCGCGCAAATTGATTCTCTTGGGATCGATACTTCAAATTTGCGCCGAAAAGTATGCAATCCTCATACCTATCGTTTCTGAATATTATTATTAGTGTGAATTAAGTAAATAAAAAACTTTAATGAAGCGTTTGCCGCGCAAATTGCTTCTCTTGGAATCGATACTTCAAATTTGCGCCGAAAAGTATGCAATCCTCATACCTATCGTTTCTGAATATTAGGCAGCGCTCTATGAAGCGTTAGGAAAACACGACACTGTCGTGTGAATTATCCAAATTTTACGAATATAAACAAACGAACAAACATACAACCGCCAACAGCCGCCTCCTGACAATTAACAGGATAAAACCGTAAGGTGTAAACAGCTTCAAGATGAGCATCAGACATGCCAGACGAAACCAAACTGTCTCGTTCGATGTCTTGTTTGTCGGGCATGTCTGGCATTTCTGGCGGAGCACCTCCATATGATTGCTTGGATTTGATCCGTGTTTGTTTTGTTCGGTGTCTTGTTCGACGGCTCATAGAGCCCTGCCTTACTTTATTAGCCATTAAAAAAAAAGATATTCCACGCTAGGTACATCTTTCATCCTTTTTGACAAATCAACTCAGAAGTATGCAACACTTCATTTCTACATTATTAATTATCTTTATAGGATGGATGTAATGAATCGTAAACATAGCAAATAACATCTTATGGTATCTTATGGTTTATCTTATCTTATGGTATCTTATGGTATGGTTTAGCGTATCTTATGGTTTTAAATAAAATTTAGTTTCATCCTTTATTAAACAAATCGTTCAAATTCTAATTGTATAGATTTGAGATTAACTGAAATAAATAAGAACACCCTCACATTTATCTCTAGAGTAGAGCAAAACCAACCGGGCGCAATTGTTATTCTGCGGTAGGTCATTGATCTTACAAAAACTGTTTTTTTTGCAATGCTTTCTAATAGTACGCTATGTTAACATTGTACCCAGTTAGAAAACAAACCTTATCATGTCAATAAAATCATGTTGCCCGATTCCCCGCACGTCAACCACTCTCACATTCAGCATAAGTTTCGGCACGCAGTTAGTTGTGTTTTTACGAACTCTCTCGAGATCATAAATTGAGCACAAATTTATGAACCGAACCACAGTAAATCACTTCACCGTGCGGAACCCAGCGCCCAGCGGAGCGGCATACTAAACAACATTCGTTTGTGAATGTAAATACGGGTAACGCACGGACCGTGAACCATAAATCGATGACTATTAATGTCACGTTTTATTACGGCCCGCCAGCTCGAATCACCTCCGTCGGGGGTTTGTGCCACGGCAAGGACAACCCGGTAAGCCCTTAGCTTCAGCAGCCGCGATGGAGGCGCCCGGTGTTTGGGTGTGTTTGCGAGCGGGAACCCAGGATGGATCCGAACTAACCTCCAGCTGCCAGCTACCATTAGCTTCCCGGGGTAGGCCGGAGCATTCAATCGGCGTCGTGTCGCTGTGTCACATTAAAGTGGCGTTTGGCCACAAGGTAGCAAATAAATCGGGGCGAAACAAAATCGAACGAATTGGATCTGTCAAGAGGGAAGGTTTTTATTTCTTCCGCCTGGCAGGAAAAGGGGTTTTTTGTGTTGCTTCCGAGAAGGATGGTGCCGTGCTTTGATAGGAGAAATAGCAGTTTTTCTTTGGAGATGTGTTTTGTGTGATAAAGCAGGACTTAATCAGTGTGGTAGAGACGAGGAACGAGGTGCCTTTGGCCCGGTCGGAAAGCTTACCGCTCTTATTTTTCATTGCATGTCTGATTATTTGCGGCAGTTTTTTAGTCAAACCCCAATAGCATTACTATTTCTGCTTTGTTGGTTTTTCTGAAACTTTTCCTCTTCAATATGGTTTTACATACGGTTTCAAATATATAGTGTAAAAAAAGAAATATTCGAAATAAGTGTGCTTGGCAGATGTTTTGCTTTTCTGGGGTAAAAAAACGCTAGAAAAATGCTAAAAAGCACTCAACAAGTCACACTAACCACCGAAGGACTTTTCTACCGGAAGTTTCGCCTCGGACCGGTGCATCCGTACGCAGCAGCAGGCACACACTCGAACAGGACCGATAATTATGCACCGGTGCGTGATGTGAAGCACGTTTGGTCGGTTTCATTTGCGGTTTGGCTGTCGGGAGGTCACTGCCCGGGGGAGGTTGGCTGTGGTGGTTCGTGCGACTGTAAGTAAACAGAAAGCGGTACAAAAGTTAGTAACGTTGCGGACGATGTGTTTGGCGAAAAAGCAACTTTTTCATTTATGTTTGGGTCCGTTTCAACAACATAGGTTTTCATGTTATATTTTTATATGTATTTTTTTCATTTAATATTTTACATGTTTTTATTACAAGGTACTAAGGTTTTATTAGCAAATCCCCTAAAACACGCACTGTACTTTAAACTTAACTGTCTAATAAAGCTAAACGCTCTTATTTTAACTGCTCCATTTACCAGATAATGGTTATCATTACGAGGCTTGGTTTTATTTCACGTGCGGCTACCGTCTGAACAGTTGCAGCTGCAACCTTAGCTTGAATTTAGCTAATGATTCCCATCGTTACTGTGCCAAACAGTAATGATGCTGAGAGATGCAGGCCCATTACAATGAGAGTAATATTTTTACGGTTTGACTCGTAAACAATAAAACTCTAGTCGAAGTCAGCTTGCGTGAAGTGTGCGCAACTGACAGCTGTTGCGCTGTGTTGCGAATATTGTACTGTTGGTCGAAGAGGACGGCGAAACTTGAATAAGTCAATGTTTGTTTTTTTTTTGCATCAGAACATGTGTCTGTGGGTAATGTTCAAAACTTTTTTAATAATGCAATCAAAATAGAACAGAAATCAATTATAAAATTACTTTTACGTTAGATATATGATCATTAGGGCCTATTATGAAACTCTAACGAAAGAGTCTAACAGAAAACGCGAATTTTCAGTGCACTGCAGTTTCAAACATAATGCAAAACTACAAACCAAATATGAATTTTATCATGATTAAGCATTCTATCAACCTTATCCCAATCACTCAAGTTTGTTAAAAATACCTAACATCAATTAATTTCCATTTTGATATATAGGTTTTGCTAGAGACTTTTCCGTTTGAGTTTCATAATTGGCCCTATTGTCTCTTTACATACCTTGATACTACGATGCAGGGTTAAAACTGTATTAACTATGTACGTGTTCGAAAAACTTTCGCAGCAGTCTTGACTGAGTACGCTCCACGTTCACTACTTCAAATCTCAATGCTTTTGGTTCACTTTCAACCCCCCAAAAAACCAGTCACGTGGCCACCGGTAGTCGCCGCTCGGATGGACACATCATTGCATCGCAAAAATCTTGTACTTGTGCATGAAATTTTCAAATTCTTTTTTAGAACACAGCCTGTCATATATGTATTGTATTCAAGAATCAGCTTTGCTTCGTTATGTCAACATGCATGACTCAAACAATTGATGAAAATGACGATAGATAGCGCCCAAATAAATAACCAAAGCATGCTTCATCATCTTAGCAGTCTGCGAGCGTAATATCTCCAGCCTCTTGAAGGACAGGCACTTGAAGGCCAAAGACGTTTTTGTGTGCGCTCCAAAACCAGTGCATTGAAGAAACATTCCGCAAAGCTCAAGCTCAGTCCGAGAAGTTCATTTGGGTGTTACTCGAAACAGAATTAAATCCGACGCGATGCTGTTTTGCGTTGGCTTTCGCTAGCTGCTGGTGAGTGTTGCTTGCTTGAGCCTCAGCGATAACATATGAAGCAAAAACACTAACTTATTGGTGGAAACGACAGGCGAAGCGTCAGGACGAGCAAGTGACCGGGACGGACGGAATGTAAGTAGACACCGTGCTAGATAGGGGATTATGAGTTCTTGGGCGTTGGGTTTGCTGGCGGCACGAGGCGTGCGGCTAGTACGGAATGTCATAAAAACGGAATGAGCTGCGAAGTGTGTGTGTGTCTGTGGGTTAGGGTTATTGAAGAAAAAGACTCGATTATTTGCACAAGCTTCAGACTGTTCGCTTACTGACAGCTGTTGCGCTGTGTTGCGAATATTGTACTGTTGGTCGAAGAGGACGGCGAAACTTGAATAAGTCAATGTTTGTTTTTTTTTTGCATCAGAACATGTGTCTGTGGGTAATGTTCAAAACTTTTTTAATAATGCAATCAAAATAGAACAGAAATCAATTATAAAATTACTTTTACGTTAGAGATATGATCATTGTCTCTTTACATACCTTGATACTACGATGCAGGGTTAAAACTGTATTAACTATGTACGTGTTCGAAAAACTTTCGCAGCAGTCTTGACTGAGTACGCTCCACGTTCACTACTTCAAATCTCAATGCTTTTGGTTCACTTTCAACCCCCCAAAAAACCAGTCACGTGGCCACCGGTAGTCGCCGCTCGGATGGACACATCATTGCATCGCGATAGCTAGCATCACCGCGTTTCGCCTCGGACCGGTGCATCCGTACGCAGCAGCAGGCACACACTCGAACAGGACCGATAATTATGCACCGGTGCGTGACGTGAAGCACGTTTGGTCGGTTTCATTTGTGGTTTGGCTGTCGGGAGGTCGCTGCCCGGGGGAGGTTGGCTGTGGTGGTTCGTGCGACTGTAAGTAAACAGGAAGCGGTACAAAAGTTAATAACGTTGCGGACGATGTGTTTGGCGAAAAAGCAACTTTTTCATTTATGTTTGGGTCCGTTTCAACAACATAGGTTTTCATGTTATATTTTTATATGTATTTTTTTCATTTAATATTTTACATGTTTTTATTACAAGGTACTAAGGTTTTATTAGCAAATCCCCTAAAACACGCACTGTACTTTAAACTTAACTGTCTAATAAAGCTAAACGCTCTTATTTTAACTGCTCCATTTACCAGATAATGGTTATCATTACGAGGCTTGGTTTTATTTCACGTGCGGCTACCGTCTGAACAGTTGCAGCTGCAACCTTAGCTTGAATTTAGCTAATGATTCCCATCGTTACTGTGCCAAACAGTAATGATGCTGAGAGATGCAGGCCCATTACAATGAGAGTAATATTTTTACGGTTTGACTCGTAAACAATAAAACTCTAGTCGAAGTCAGCTTGCGTGAAGTGTGCGCAACAGATTTTAATTCGATTTTTTTATTACAAAATATAGTGCTTGTCTGTTTGTAAAATATTTTACTTAAACTTTTAACATATTTGTGACCAAATTTATAGCATTCTTGGTTCTCACAGAAGTATTCTGTTATAATTTATGTTTCTTTTTTCTAATGCAATTTATCACAAAACTCAGTTTATATAGTTATTTAGCTCATGTTAAATTCTTCTTCTAGATATCTAAGTCATAGAAGCACCGCTTTCCTAACATTATTGAAGCAATTTAAATTTTGATTTAAATGCTGTTATTTACAACTCCATTCGGGGGGCGGTCAATTAGGAAGCCAGAAAAGCATAATTTTCGGGTCGGGTCGATCGATGGCGGCGGATTGATTCGTGTGCAAATATGCAACTGATTGCAAAATCTGCGCTCCCGCAAACAGTGTTTCGATGAGGCTTTGGGGTACGCGTACCTTTTTTCAGGGCGCGTGTGGGGTACATTTGGCAGCTTGAGTATGGTTTTAGATGCATGTTGAGCGATGTTATTGAAAGCAAGGCGATTGCAGTTCACGTTGGTACTTTCATTTTCATATAGATTTTTGTGCTATTTAATTATAAAACTATTACTAATTATGTCTGATATTGTTAAACACATAATTAGCAAATAATAGTACACTTACTTATTTCCAGACCGAAACAAACGAAAAAGGCGCAAATAATCTTTCAAAGTTCATAGTGCTACTAGCACACATAAAATTGCATAAATTTAGGCGACCGCAAGCTAGGAAAAAAAAGTAAAGAACATTAGCTTTTTGAGTGTGGAAATAGATAAACTTGAACAAATTTACGACTAAACAAGTGTTTTCTCACGTTGTGCCTTGGGTGAGTTTGCGCCTAGATGTATGCAACCTAAAACTGTGTAGAAAATGTTGTGTAATTATAATTTGCTTTGCATAGCTTTAGGCGTAAAGTCATTCGACACACCACCTCTACGCAACAGGGAGAGCAGATTAATACAATTTAACACATCATGACGCTCATGTTAAACATGCTAATTGCTGGTGTAGCCTAATGAAAGAGAAACCATGTTGCCCTAGAATTGACATCCATACCCATCTTCATTCGGTGCGCGATACGTTGTGTGCAAACGCACCCACATTCAATACATTCATGAACACACGTAATTTATGGCCCGCCGGATAAATCTTTCTCCCCCCCCCCGCAAGCACCAATAAATCATGCTCATAAACAATGGATTGATTCTGGTCGCCCACGTACATCCCGATGGGTGCCCCGTGTTGCTCCTTCTCCGTGCGGTGCGTGGACGCTCGGCACCTCCAATCGTTTTCTAATCATTATTCAGCCAACGTTGCACAAATTAGTGGCGGTGTGTTTCTTTCGCGTGCGAAGAATTTATGGAGTGTCGAAATCGAAACCCCGATCCGTTCGGGTCCGAGGTCCGAGGTGACGAGGTGTTTTGGAAATGAATTAGCCACCAGTGTCGGACGTGTCCGGCATCCGGCAGAGCTTGATGTGTGGCCGATGTGTTTTTATATCGTTCTGGGTCGGATTCAGTAGCAGGAGCTGCAGCGCACTGGCTGCGGCTAGTTACGGTCCGTTTAGCTCATAAATCAGCATAACAATCAATTATCGGGGGGCTTTGGAAATGAATTAGCCACCAGTGTCGGACGTGTCCGGCATCCGGCAGAGCTTGATGTGTGGCCGATGTGTTTTTATATCGTTCTGGGTCGGATTCAGTAGCAGGAGCTGCAGCGCACTGGCTGCGGCTAGTTACGGTCCGTTTAGCTCATAAATCAGCATAACAATCAATTATCGGGGGGCGGTCAATTAGGAAGCCAGAAAAGCATAATTTTCGGGTCGGGTCGATCGATGGCGGCGGATTGATTCGTGTGCAAATATGCAACTGATTGCAAAATCTGCGCTCCCGCAAACAGTGTTTCGATGAGGCTTTGGGGTACGCGTACCTTTTTCGGGCGCGTGTGGGGTACATTTGGCAGCTTGAGTATGGTTTTAGATGCATGTTGAGCGATGTTATTGAAAGCAAGGCGATTGCAGTTCACGTTGGTACTTTCATTTTCATATAGATTTTTGTGCTATTTAATTATAAAACTATTACTAATTATGTCTGATATTGTTAAACACATAATTAGCAAATAATAGTACACTTACTTATTTCCAGACCGAAACAAACGAAAAAGGCGCAAATAATCTTTCAAAGTTCATAGTGCTACTAGCACACATAAAATTGCATAAATTTAGGCGACCGCAAGCTAATTCGCTGCTAAAATAGGGTTAAAACTCAACCATACTTAAAGGTTCATGTGAACATTTTCGGATATTAGCGCTTTAAACGTGTGTTTAAAGCGGTCGAGAACGCCTTACATCTCGCCTTGCATCCCGGTTTATCGGAATCCTCGGATGGAGCAGCCCACAAGCACAGCTTATGTTGCGACGGCACGTACTCAGGCAGAGCGGAGCCACGCGTGGCATTGGAAATAAACAGGCAAAATGGCCACAATCCAACCAGCGGGTGCGCTCACGGTACCGTTTAATTATCCTGCCACCGTTTCCACCACCAACATCAACCATTCGGGATGGCATTCGTGGTGCACCTTTTTGTTGTTGTACCGCCCGGTGAAAAACTGTAACCAAAGTCGCTCTTCACTCCGCAAACCGCTGGTAATTAGGATGAATTTTCATTCCGAAACAAAACCCACCCCCCACCGAGGTGGGCCACAGCATTCATCGCCCCGCCGAAAACCTCAAAGATGAGCTTTTGGTCGTGGAATGAGGCTGTTGCGTTGGTGTGGAGGGGTTGATAGGACACGCGACTGACATGTTTGGGCTAACAACAACATAGCTGTTTTGCTATGTATGGCATATATTTTCGCTCTCCCCGACTCACCAGGCACCAGGCGTATGGCGGTGCGGTGTGCTAACGTGTGCTTGATGTGCTTTGGTTTATGCTAAACCAGAGCTAGCACCGTACATAATTCGTCAATTAGTTGTCGCTGATGCATGAGTGAGTGAGTGAATGCATAGAAGGGAGAAGGGAGGCAGCGGGCATGATGTTCATAATGCATTTTTCACAACGACGGCAAAAAAGAACGACACGACTAATCCCTGGAAATGTGTCCTTGTGCGAGGGACAGCTCGTCGCACTAAATATTGAATCAATTAGTGAAATTTATAGCATTCTTGGTTCTCACAGAAGTATTCTGTTATAATTTATGTTTCTTTTTTCTAATGCAATTTATCACAAAACTCAGTTTATATAGTTATTTAGCTCATGTTAAATTCTTCTTCTAGATATCTAAGTCATAGAAGCACCGCTTTCCTAACATTATTGAAGCAATTAAATTTATAGCATTCTTGGTTCTCACAGAAGTATTCTGTTATAATTTATGTTTCTTTTTTCTAATGCAATTTATCACAAAACTCAGTTTATATAGTTATTTAGCTCATGTTAAATTCTTCTTCTAGATATCTAAGTCATAGAAGCACCGCTTTCCTAACATTATTGAAGCAATTTAAATTTTGATTTAAATGCTGTTATTTACAACTCCATTCACACCGCTCGGATGCATTTCACTAATTGTTTTACCCCATCGTGTCGATGACGCATTGAAACGACAAACACATTGTGTTTTTCCTCGGGCACATTTTGGGCCTGCCGACATAAACCTCACGAACGGAGTGCAAAAAATGGCCACTTAGCAGTAACGCCAAATACTTTATGCCAGCATCAGAACATCCGCATTCTTCGAGTGGCTTTTCGACCCGTTTGGTGCCCGCTACCCGCTTTACAAGTGCAGTTTTCCGATCTGGTTTGCGGGTTTTTGGCGGGGAGGGTCCGCCGTGTGCCCGTTTTAGGGTGTGGCAAGTATTGGCAACAAGCATGGCGGGCAGGCAAGCGCTTGCCGAATGATGTTGAAAATGGCCGTAGATGGTGGGAGAAGATGGAGCAGGAGGTGGAAAATGAGCGCTGTGACTGGCTTCAAATTGCCATCAGCAAAAACACGCTATCTTGATCGTTGCGACCGTCGGGTTTTAGGTTTTGTTTTTGGGACCCGATCGTTGGGTCTAGCTACAAATTTATAGACGTTTTATGATAATGCGAAGTGGTAGTAAAGCGATATTTATGCCTGCTACCCGATGGCGGATTCGAGCGGTAAACGCCGACCAAATGATCCCATTCATAACACTGGTCAAACTGTTATCAGGCATTTGCAATCGGTGATGAAAGCGGGACAGGATTTGTTTGTTTTTGTGTGTGTTTGCCAAAATAAATGCGCCACTTCCGAGTGGGAAGATTTTAATAGATTCTCAGGATAGGTCATTTCATTAATCGCTTTTTGTAGGTTTGTAAAAAAGACACACCACCTCTACGCAACAGGGAGAGCAGATTAATACAATTTAACACATCATGACGCTCATGTTAAACATGCTAATTGCTGGTGTAGCCTAATGAAAGAGAAACCATGTTGCCCTAGAATTGACATCCATACCCATCTTCATTCGGTGCGCGATACGTTGTGTGCAAACGCACCCACATTCAATACATTCATGAACACACGTAATTTATGGCCCGCCGGATAAATCTTTCTCCCCCCCCCCGCAAGCACCAATAAATCATGCTCATAAACAATGGATTGATTCTGGTCGCCCACGTACATCCCGATGGGTGCCCCGTGTTGCTCCTTCTCCGTGCGGTGCGTGGACGCTCGGCACCTCCAATCGTTTTCTAATCATTATTCAGCCAACGTTGCACAAATTAGTGGCGGTGTGTTTCTTTCGCGTGCGAAGAATTTATGGAGTGTCGAAATCGAAACCCCGATCCGTTCGGGTCCGAGGTCCGAGGTGACGAGGTGTTTTGGAAATGAATTAGCCACCAGTGTCGGACGTGTCCGGCATCCGGCAGAGCTTGATGTGTGGCCGATGTGTTTTTATATCGTTCTGGGTCGGATTCAGTAGCAGGAGCTGCAGCGCACTGGCTGCGGCTAGTTACGGTCCGTTTAGCTCATAAATCAGCATAACAATCAATTATCGGGGGGGCGGTCAATTAGGAAGCCAGAAAAGCATAATTTTCGGGTCGGGTCGATCGATGGCGGCGGATTGATTCGTGTGCAAATATGCAACTGATTGCAAAATCTGCGCTCCCGCAAACAGTGTTTCGATGAGGCTTTGGGGTACGCGTACCTTTTTTCAGGGCGCGTGTGGGGTACATTTGGCAGCTTGAGTATGGTTTTAGATGCATGTTGAGCGATGTTATTGAAAGCAAGGCGATTGCAGTTCACGTTGGTACTTTCATTTTCATATAGATTTTTGTGCTATTTAATTATAAAACTATTACTAATTATGTCTGATATTGTTAAACACATAATTAGCAAATAATAGTACACTTACTTATTTCCAGACCGAAACAAACGGAAAAGGCGCAAATAATCTTTCAAAGTTCATAGTGCTACTAGCACACACAAAATTGCATAAATTTAGGCGACCGCAAGCTAATTCGCTGCTAAAATAGGGTTAAAACTCAACCATACTTAAAGGTTCATGTGAACATTTTCGGATATTAGCGCTTTAAACGTGTGTTTAAAGCGGTCGAGAACGCCTTACATCTCGCCTTGCATCCCGGTTTATCGGAATCCTCGGATGGAGCAGCCCACAAGCACAGCTTATGTTGCGACGGCACGTACTCAGGCAGAGCGGAGCCACGCGTGGCATTGGAAATAAACAGGCAAAATGGCCACAATCCAACCAGCGGGTGCGCTCACGGTACCGTTTAATTATCCTGCCACCGTTTCCACCACCAACATCAACCATTCGGGATGGCATTCGTGGTGCACCTTTTTGTTGTTGTACCGCCCGGTGAAAAACTGTAACCAAAGTTGCTCTTCACTCCGCAAACCGCTGGTAATTAGGATGAATTTTCATTCCGAAACAAAACCCACCCCCCACCGAGGTGGGCCACAGCATTCATCGCCCCGCCGAAAACCTCAAAGATGAGCTTTTGGTCGTGGAATGAGGCTGTTGCGTTGGTGTGGAGGGGTTGATAGGACACGCGACTGACATGTTTGGGCTAACAATAACATAGCTGTTTTGCTATGTATGGCATATATTTTCGCTCTCCCCGACTCACCAGGCACCAGGCGTATGGCGGTGCGGTGTGCTAACGTGTGCTTGATGTGCTTTGGTTTATGCTAAACCAGAGCTAGCACCGTACATAATTCGTCAATTAGTTGTCGCTGATGCATGAGTGAGTGAGTGAATGCATAGAAGGGAGAAGGGAGGCAGCGGGCATGATGTTCATAATGCATTTTTCACAACGACGGCAAAAAAGAACGACACGACTAATCCCTGGAAATGTGTCCTTGTGCGAGGGACAGCTCGTCGCACTAAATATTGAATCAATTAGTGTCAATTATACAATTTCCATATTGTTGCCGCACTAACATGCGGTGTGCAGTGGGTGGAGGAGATAAATTTTAATATTGGCACGCGCGAATGGAAAACATACATTTTTTTACCACTCGGCAACATCGAATCGGTGGTGGTGTGTTTTAAATTTTACCACATGCAATCTGCGGCTATCGTCTAATTGAGTGCATTTTAATTAATTTATTAATCGAACGCGTGAATGAAGCGGTTTTTCTTTCGTGTTTTTTATTATGCCTTTTTCCACGCAACACGCAACAGATTTTTTTCATTTTAAAAATGCAGTTGAAATGTCGTTCCTGGTTGATAAATAACTAAAAAAAATCATAGCTCATAATAAATGTAATCTTCAATGCCTTACGCAAGCACTATAAACAACAGTGAGCTGATTTTCCGAGCCAAAACGGCGTTGCTAGCAGCAGCAGCTTTCCCGGTTCACCACGGCAATGGCAGTAAATTTTCATCGCCTCGGTTTGCCATGGCCAACGGTTAAGCGATTGTATCGATTGTAGTCGGCGCGCACAACACACGTGCTAAATTACTTTTCCATGGCGAACGACGGCCACCGTCGTGCCGCCGCGGCCCCTCGCGCCGAAATGGTTAGATCATCTGTCAGCATAATCACTAATTAAACGGTAACCGGATAACCGGGCCGCACTAAACTCCATCCTGCGAATCGCTAACAGCAGCGAGCAATCGTCCCGTGGGGGACATGCCGGCGGACGTGCCCGGTCGGTTTTATGCTTCCCGGGGCAATAAGTCGACCATCGGCGCTTCGATTAGAACCCTTGCCACCATGTGGAGCGCCATGTGGAGCACCACGGTGCTGTAATCGTGTTATCCCCCCCGAGACGAGCGCGCGCTCACACACCGCCGATACACACCGAGCCGATTCGTGATCGAGACGGAAGGAATTTTTGCCATTTGCCACGTTTTGCCGTGCCGTGTTCTTACGTGTGAGCTAAAGTTGCTTTTCAACAACCGAAAAAGGGCAGTCGGGCGGCCCAACCGTTTGGGGCACCAATGTGACCGTCCTTCTCGGAAGCGGGGAAGAAAAGGCAGACAATCGGTTCATGGTTAAATGAATTTGTCTGAAATTAGTTGCAGCGGTGACACGTGACTTGGGGCGTTGTGTGATCGCTCGCTCCGATGGATGGATGGATTTGTTGTACGAAATATTATTTGTTTTGACGACCATTTTTTTCATGATGCTGAATTGTGGATTATTCAATATTTTTGAATTTAAGGTTGGGGACAGTCATTTATGTTGGCTGGAACAGACTCACGAATGCGTAACGTATAGCATATTTACGCCCAAAAGTATGCAATATTAAATCTTCTTACTCAATAACGACTAAGTGATCATTTTGACGCTTTTTCATGTTTATTTATGATATTCTTTTAAATGAAGCGACATACTATATAACATAGTATTGAAAAACATGCTCTTAACATTCGGTCACACCTTTTACTATGTTTTTCGTCTTAATTCGTATAATTTTACGTACTTTTGCTGAATATTCCGTTCATCCAGCTTGGAAAAGAATCAAACTTATTTATCAGACTCCACAGCCACTTATCGGTCTTGACTACCTACAAAACTGAATT
>KZ072470.1:15916-32893 GCA_002091845.1 Anopheles cracens
AAACCCCTCACAGTTTATTGGCATCTGTTAGTATCTTAATTTGCTTGCTAGAATAAGCATTTGAGGGCACAATATTGCCTGTATAGATTGAAGCTTACCATAAATACAAGTCGTTTAAGTGTTAATTATATGAATAAACCTAAGAAAATTGGTTTTTTGGCGATGTCATGATTACAAGTTCCTTAATTTCAATTCCATATATTTCTGATCTTTGTTATTTGTTTTATAATTTAGATTCACAATGAGTTTAAACTATCAGCAATTCATTTTTCATTACTATTTTTTTCTGAATATGTTCTTATGAGCCTGTGCAAACGCTCTTCTTCTTCTTCAGTTACATCAACTTTCTTACAATATTGATTTGATTATGAATAATTTATAAAATATGATATATTTATAAAAATATACATATGACTTTATATGCTAGCAGATTACTTCTGATGCTAATCTAAACAACTTAACGAATATCTTATGCTTATATAATTTGGTACATAATAAAACTTTGGCGGAGAAATGCAAAACATATGCCACATAAGCGCATTACAAAAATTGCAATGTCTTCCTCCTAATTTCAGTGCGCGTGGGAAACTCGTACAGTACCATTATGCAAACAGACTCCACCCTGCATGATATTTTACACGCGTAGCCGGCAAAACGTAGGGCAAAGGGTTTAAGGTTTTTCCCCGAGACATAACCAGCCACAGTGTATCGGTGCGCCTCCGCAAACACAGCCCCGCACACACACACAGCAAACGCGAATGATGAGATTGTGGAGGAATTAAAATTTCATAATCATTGCGCAAGAACTGTCGAGAACTGTTTCGTTTCGCGTCGTACCCGCTTTTTTTCGGCGTCGGTAGCTACAAACCCGTGCCGGCCAAACGTGCTTGCGTGGGAAAAGCTCGGAACGCTCGGCGCAACGTCGGTCGAGAGCACACCGTATATTAGGCGGAATGGTTCCGGTCCGGTCGTTAGGCAGGACCATTTTCATTAGGATTTCAATTAAAACCGATCAGCGGATGCTTTGGATGGTTTCGTGGGCGCCGTCCGGGAGGTTTAGGGTTTGGAAATGGAAATGGATTGACTTCCAACGTTCCACGCCCAATTTGAACGGCAGTTTTGCGGGTTGCAAGCCGGGTGCAAAGGGTTGGAGACAGTATCGGGGCGATCGTTTATGATTGCAAAAGTGTTTTCATCTGGTCGGAGTTTTTTTTCCCCCGGTACAGATGTATCGTAAACTGCCTGTGAACAGTAGCGTTAACAGTTTTGGATCGACCAATAAATCCATTACGCGGCAGGCGACAAACGGTTGTAATGGATGCCGACTCATTTGCATACTTCATTCTCGTCCGGAAAAATTAATGATTCTATAATGCGCGTGGGTTTTGCGTGCGGCTCCCTCTTCGATTCCCAGGGCTGGCATAATCAGCGTCTACCCGGTGGGAGGCACTCACCCACGAAACGGTTGATTACGAGTGTCCTTATTTTTAGCTTCCTTCAACGACGCATTTGGCGTGGCTCTCGCGCCCTCACTTCTGTCGCCCCCGGGACGAAACAATTGTTTGCCAGTTTTTCGTTGATCATTTTATTTATAGCAATCACTTAAACCGATTAATGTTTCTCCCCCGTTGTCTTCGACGTTCCCGGGCAGGATCCTGCTTCCTTCCGCCGGGCTTGTAAATGTAAATCATCCTTCCGGAATAATATCAATTACACGCCGAACCACTTTCGCCAATTGTAATCCTTTTTCGGCAATTGCGATGCCATGGTGTGGGAGGCCATCTTTGAGCGGGAGCGACCGCAAGCGCACAAAAGTGGCCCTCTGCGGTTCCATCGCATGATGCGCATCACTCTCTGCTGATGATGTTCGCTTCCGTTTCCTTACGATGGCGGAGGTGGAGGTTGATAAATGAGAATAGGTTCGTTTTCCGTGCGCTTTGTTTCGTTGGTGCATTTTAATTTTAAATTAGTTTTCTTTTCCATCCCACGTGTCCTCGAGCTTCTTTCGCGCTCTTCTCTCCCGATGGGAGACGATGCAGCCGGATAGTTGCAACGGAGTTGAGCTATGTGTTCGCACGGGATTCGCGTATTCTTTCGGGGATTCGGGTAGGTAACCGTGTGCAGTGGAACCGTTTTTAATGAGTCGTGTAGCTGCAATGAGCTCTAATGAAGTGGCGGTTTGTGGAGGTGCTAAGCTTTTATTTTCGCGCTGAATGCCTTTCATTATCATTTAAACGTCGTTTGTTTCTAGCTTTGGAGTTCCCCGGTACAGATGTATCGTAAACTGCCTGTGAACAGTAGCGTTAACAGTTTTGGATCGACCAATAAATCCATTACGCGGCATTTCGCCCTGAACTGATAAGCTTATGGAAAACAAAGCACAACATTCTCGTGGGGCTGAGCGATACAATAAATACCCCAGATCGAGTGTTTTTCTTTTGCTGCTGTTGCTCCCACCAACCGTTCGAAGAATTTCGCCAACGAAGCCTTTTGCTTCCGGAACGTGCGCGCCGAACTAGGTTCTCGTTTCATCTGCGAAAGTGGTCGCAGAAAGGAGCTTCTTTCGCGCGCTGTGTCTGTGTTCCCCGCCACCAGACGCTAACTACAGACCACCGTTGTGTTCTCGCCTTCCTGCACGCGGGGATTCACCGGGATTCATGTCCGGGTGGCGAGCAAAAACGAACCCGGGCGCACCGGAAACATGATGAAAGTGAAGACAGCGGAGCGAAAAAAAGCACACGCGCCGGGTACGAAAAATGACGGTCGCTTTGACGAGCGGGTCTGGTGAAAACTTGCAGTCACGTTTCAATAATTTATAGGGAAGTTTTTTAATTAAATAATATTTTCCGATTCCCTGCTAGTTCTCGTGTTGGCGCAGGTCCCCGTGTGCCCCATCGTATCCCGGGATCGTGCGCATACAAATGGCTTGGTTTGGAGCAGTTGAAGCCTTTTTTCGCTTTGGAACGATAAAGAAAATGGGCATCGTACGCTGGTTGATGCATAAAGTTTTTTTTCTCTTGTTTCGCCCCCATGAATTGAGTTATTAGAGCGTACGAAGTTTTATTTCCGAAAGCTTTGCCGCTCATCGTCGTATTCATTCTTCGCGGGCGTTGATAATCTTTTGATTTTATCCACCCAATGGGTGGGTGCAACGGAGGAGTTTGAAATGAGACAATTTATCACGTCGCAGTCATATTTATTTCCTTTCGGTTCGTATTGCACACTGATTGACTTTTATTGCGAGTGTTTGAGTGGGATAGTACGAACCTGGCGAACAGCTCCCCCGTGGAACCCATTATACGACAGTTCCGAGCTCCAAATCATCTTTCTTCCGCCTAGCGATTGTTTGTTTCGTTTTTTCCCCTGACTTCAGATTTGATTCTCTCGCTTTCTGTTGTTCCCGGTTGGTGTACGGCATGCATTCGTGCGCCTTTGCCAATAATTTCCCTGCGCAACATGCTACGCGGCAAGGGCACATGGCTCTAACGCGACAAGACAATCGGATTTGAATTTTCGATTCGAAGCAAAAATGCTCGGAAGCGACAAAGAAAGAGGAAGACGACGCATCCACCCTGTCAGGGGCGTGGTGCTGTGCGGCGCTGCGAACGGATATGGAAATCGATAAAATATAATAAAATATAAATTTAGATTGCTTAGCAAACTGTCGCACGGAAGCGAACGTGCGGCATTGGGTGGAAGAGCAAAGAGAAGAAAAAACACACACGACCAAACGGACACACCGAACGGAACCGAAGAAAGGACCGATTTATTGGTCCTTAGCATGGAATAGCGATGTGCTTCTCCCTTTTTTCTTGGAGCGATTGAGCTGAAGTCGGGTGCTTGCAGGCCGGAAGGTGCAACGAATATTTTATGCTGCTATCTTCGATGGGACCGGGATGATGAACCGGCCAGGTGTGTGTGTGTGCGTAGTGCGCGCTGGTTGTGCTGCGTCCGTAAATGAGTTATCGAGCTGAGCCGACGGATTCCGGTACGGTGAGGAATTTGCTGGGTCGCTCATTTCCGGCAGCCGAGATTCGCTGGGAGGCTCCCGTAAGCGAAAAAAAACCCATCCAGCGAATTTAATTTATTTGCCAGCCTGTTTCCCACGCCTGGGATCGTTCCGCGCGCGCGCGCACAAAAAAGTGCAGTTTAATTGAGCATCATCATCGCGTGGCGTGTGTTGTCTTAAGGAGGAGAGACGAAAAAATATTTCTACTCACAGGCGAAGCCAACTGATCCGTTGCTCGATGTGGTTCGGTCAGTTTTGGGCGCTAAGCTTTTTCCTCTGCCTGGCCCGGTAGTAATGTAGTGCGAACGCGCCTGGGTGGATTTTAATATGCATAAATGATTTTTTTTTATCTCGATTCCCGTGCACATGCTGATCTGCAAACCCGGGCGTGGGAGCCCGAACCATGTTTGCGCTAACAAAGTTGCAACACACGTGAATCAATATCATTTATACGAACTCATTGCGGTTCGTGGGAGCGTAAGCAAATGGCAAACATGAATCTTTATTGAAAACAAAATCAATTTAAAGTTATTCGAAAAAAGCCAAGCAGCAACTATTCTTTTTACACACACACACACACACATACACAGTGTGAATGCATAATCCGGTACCGTGAAAAGTCATTATTTTCGCGTGCTTTCCTATTGAAATTGCAGCCACGGGTGCAAAATTCAATTAAAAACCCATTTCACCAACCAGCGCTTCAAAGAGATTCCGCGCAATAATGCCTTCCGCCCTTCACGATGGTCAGGATAAGAATGTCAACAGGAACAGGAGCCATCACAAAGCGGGAGCAATCTCTCTTCCTGCAGCCATTATTGTGGCGGGTGAAGAGCGTGACCCCTTTTACTACTATTTTTAACACGTATTTTTTGTATCTTGACTTGCTGCGCTCCTTGTGTGTTGTGTAATCTCAAAACGTAATCTTTAATCCGTGTGCATTGCGAGTCAAATCACGGAGAAGTTCGAAAAAGTACGCTACACCGTTGGCAGTGCTTTGCGCCTTAAAGTATGCAACCCGTGCGCCACTGCTGGACCCATTATTGTTTACATGCCGCGTTCCTCGACATTGCTGCTTCAAGAGATGGAAAAGGACACAAAAATTACTAGTGGCCGGCAGGCGTGCTGAGCGTTCCAGCTTTCTGGCGCCACTCGTCTCCCAGCTGGGAGTATAATCGGTCTCTAGTCACTTGGGCGCAGCAGTAGCACAACAAGCTGCCAGCTGCAGCGCGGTGTTTTTGCTTCCATCGCTGCCTTCTTGGAATGCTTTTAACGGCACTCCAAAAAAAAAACAAACGCCCGCATGTAAAGATAATAATAATTGTGTTCAGCTCGGCACCTTTGGCACCCGGGTCCGGTTTTCGGTGGAAAATGGAGATCCAGCTAAACCCAGTGCAACTTTCCACCGCGGATACACCACGCGCACCACGCGGGTGGAACCGGCGCGTTTGCGAAGCGTTTGATGTTTGTTGTTAATTTTGAATTTGAATTTTAATTGAAGTTTATCCATGCATTTTTTTTTCGTGGCGAGGATTTTACGTGGATCCTTCTCGCACACGTTTGGTTTGGCGGTTGTAGGAGCGGGAAGTGTTGACGTTCGGGAAGGTTCTCACAGGCGAAGCCAACTGATCCGTTGCTCGATGTGGTTCGGTCAGTTTTGGGCGCTAAGCTTTTTCCTCTGCCTGGCCCAGTAGTAATGTAGTGCGAACGCGCCTGGGTGGATTTTAATATGCATAAATGATTTTTTTTATCTCGATTCCCGTGCGCATGCTGATCTGCAAACCCGGGCGTGGGAGCCCGAACCATGTTTGCGCTAACAAAGTTGCAACACACTGCTTTTCCGAGCAAACATCGACCGTTCAATATTCAATCTTTCGGCAATGTATCCTGCTCGCTGAAATCAAAAATCGTTTTATGCCACCAGTTTGTTGGTTCACTTGTCGGCGTCTTTTTATGCACATTCTCCCAGGGAATTGTTTGATATTCGCACGGCACGGCTTACCGAATACTGCGAGGGTGTGCAGCATATCGCCACCGCAGGAGTGCAAAATAAAACTTTGAGCTTCGACAAACTTCGGACGGATTTTTGCGCATAAGACCGCAACCAGAGCCAACACCCGGTGGGATTACACATTAATGGGAAAATGCAAAAATATCGTCTCTCTCACTCCGTTCTTCCTTCTCCATAAGGTGTTTCATGTGCAACTAAGTATAGCGAAAAACGAAAGCAACACACCACGCACGTAAAGCTCGAATGGAGAGTAGCAGTAGAAGACAGAAAAAAAAAGAATAAAGGTTCGCGATGTTCGATCGCGGTAGGCTTACGTATCCGTGACTGGCGCAAAAAGGATATATCAGTGTGCTCAGCCGATGTTGACAAAACCGTGAGCTTATTTTGAGGATGTTTAACGTACGTTCTTTTGAATCTGGTTCTTGGTTTTGTGCATGGATAGCTTTTATATTGCAGAATTTAAGGAGAAGATTGCTGAGTGAAGTTTTTTTTATCCATCTTTTATCATAAATGCTCGTGAGGCAATATTTTTTCCATTTTTTTATTTCTAGGTTGTTTGGAAATATATTAAAAGGATGTTCAAACGAGATTTAATACACTTATTTTTTATCTTTTCCAACCAGTACAAATATCAAGTAAATTTCACATCATAGACAACTTCACATAAACATTAATTATATTTTATGCTGTTGAATTGATTGAAGAGTTTTTGTGTTCAATGCGTATTGTTTTCTTCTAAAACTATATCAATGTACAGTGGAATAATAACTATTTTACGAGCAAAGACAAAGAATCCTTCATATGTCTAAACTTCACTATTAACAATAGTTTAAAAGGAAGCAATAATTTACTTTGCAGTATAAACTTTATCGCTTCCATAAGTTTTTGTCTTGCTCCAGTTTACAACTTTTGTGCCATGTTGACGGCATCCGTACCGGATCTTGATTTATTGCACCCGAAATCAGGTTTTTCTTGTCTGCTACACTTGTTTATCGATGGATGAAACTCTCCGGCGGTTATTCTTTCCTGCTACTTTGATGCTTCCGATTCGTACCGAAACATAATGAAAGTTGAAAATTGCTTAACGAGACTCGGCATAAGGTACCTCTCCACAAGACAGCGAATTTCATTCCGCACACACCACTCTTTTTTTAACAGAATGAATGAAAAGAAGAAGCTTGCTGGTTTTCTTGCGTCCACACTCGTTCTTATGCTTCAATCCCCGGGGCTTATTGATGCATGCAGCATGTATCGACGATATTACCGCCGGCTGCTTTCGCTGTGAATGATTGAACGGGTTTTTTTTTCTGCCTTCGAAACCGAATAAAGGTTCGCGATGTTCGATCGCGGTAGGCTTACGTATCCGTGACTGGCGCAAAAAGGATATATCAGTGTGCTCAGCCGATGTTGACAAAACCGTGAGCTTATTTTGAGGATGTTTAACGTACGTTCTTTTGAATCTGGTTCTTGGTTTTGTGCATGGATAGCTTTTATATTGCAGAATTTAAGGAGAAGATTGCTGAGTGAAGTTTTTTTTATCCATCTTTTATCATAAATGCTCGTGAGGCAATATTTTTTCCATTTTTTTATTTCTAGGTTGTTTGGAAATATATTAAAAGGATGTTCAAACGAGATTTAATACACTTATTTTTTATCTTTTCCAACCAGTACAAATATCAAGTAAATTTCACATCATAGACAACTTCACATAAACATTAATTATATTTTATGCTGTTGAATTGATTGAAGAGTTTTTGTGTTCAATGCGTATTGTTTTCTTCTAAAACTATATCAATGTACAGTGGAATAATAACTATTTTACGAGCAAAGACAAAGAATCCTTCATTGGGATGAAGTCAGAACTAGTCCACCCGACAAACTTCGCCGTATCCTTCCGAAGACTTGTCCCTGCAATCGACTGTTTCGATAGCTTATGAAAATGAAAGTAGTAGTTTGCGAGAAGTTCTGAACGAATCTGATATAATTCTTAATTAATTAATTGAGATTCTTATTAAACATGGTCACTATTTATGAAATAATATTTTAGCTTGAAATCTTAAATCAGACTTGAATTTTCTTTACTTTGCGGGTAGCAATGTGAAATGTCTATACATGAGCATATCTAGATAAAATCTTGGTACTCACTGTTCAACCTTTTTTCCTTCTCTACTACATGTATCTTGATAAGCCTTCTAATCTTTAAGCTGTTCCACCTGCACGTCAACAATGGATGATTATCTCATGCCATCATTAAACGCAACTGGCACGCGGAATGCGCTTGACACATTCGATGTATGGCGATGAAGGTGAACCGTGCGATTGACAGAAAAACCTACCCAAAGGCTCGATAACGTGCGCGTTTATGTCGGGTAAGAGAGCACGCACCTCGAAAGTTGCCTTATGGCTTACCAAACATGCCGATCGCTTAACGATTCTTCCCCTAAAAAAATCAAAATCAATGAGCCGGAGGAGTTCCCGGGAGCCAATCGTTGACACGGCACTATCGTCTTTTCTCGCAATGGGGATTGGATACACCTTCTCGGAATGACAAAGTGATGTATAATAGTAGCAGCAGGGTTGGATGAACGGGGATTGAGGTTAAAGTGCGATTCATTCACTGCTGAAGGATGACACGAGACGGTGAGCCTTAAGGTCAGCTTTTCCTAGGATTGGTTAAGTGTTGTATTCTATTTGGACCTTTGGGATGAAGTCAGAACTAGTCCACCCGACAAACTTCGCCGTATCCTTCCGAAGACTTGTCCCTGCAATCGACTGTTTCGATAGCTTATGAAAATGAAAGTAGTAGTTTGCGAGAAGTTCTGAACGAATCTGATATAATTCTTAATTAATTAATTGAGATTGCTGCTGGTCCCATTGTTATGCTTTATTGTCCTGGCTGCGGGGAGAAAAAGTCATCCCCGAAAGCCTTTTCAATCTGCCCACGCCGAACCCTTCGGGATAATTTTATTTGGGTTCGAACACGGGTGTTTCTCCACTCTCCAATTTCTCTGCCCTGCGCTAGTGACGACAGTTAGCATGTCCTGACTCGAATGTGAGTTGGTCACGCAGGCCGAGAGTGGGCAGGTTAAGAGAAAAAAAACCCCAGAGGGTAACCAATCGACCACGCAGAGGGGTGTTAAAGTGAGCTGTTTACCGAGGCTGACCAAAATATCCATCTTGTTGTCCTTACGGGGAAGCTGGCGGTGTTGTTGTTGTCTTGGGGTGTGGTAAACAGCCCTCAAGCCAGGACGCACTCACACACTTGACTTATGAGCATCATTTTGCTACATTTTTCTTCAAGGGCCACAAACAAGACATGACGGGGGGGGGGGGGGGGGGGGGGGGGGGGGCTTCCGATTCTGGTACGTGCGTGTGTGTGTGTGCGTGCGTTCTTTGCCAGCTGGTGTCTAACCACATGCGCACATGAGCGCAATGGGAATGTGTACGCATATTGGTATGTCCCTTCCGCACTGGAGCCGTTGGAGTTTTGTCTGGAGCAAATGTAAAAATAAATAGGACGACAAATAAAGTCAACCCCTTTAAATAAATAAAGCAACAACAGGCGACACGGTGCGGAGCCGGTACTTTGTTGCCGTGTTTGGAAAAATGGAACGTTTCACTAATGGTGAAATGAAGACGAGGATGGCGGTCGAGGGAAGCTTACGCGGGCCATATTTGCACAATTTTCGTTCCATTTTCCATTTGGCTCATGTACGAGTTGTACTTAGGGAGCTGTTAGGAGAATAGCAAGGAAGTGGAGAAAAGTCATAGCTAGACTGTTTCCACTCTATCCCACTTAAGGGATAGAAAAAGCCACCTACTGCCGACCTACAGGTTGAGTTTATCGACTTAAAACACAAATTGGCATCAATTTAACAACCTCTTCAGACGTGTCGCAGTAAATAAAAAAAGAAAACATCTCAGCAAAACCAAAATGATTGAAGATGACCTGGAGAACCGCAAATATAAAGCCACTGCTTTCAGAACTAACTAGAATGGGTGTCCTTCTGTGGGTAAACATGCCACCGAACACATTCAACACTACTCCGACCCACGTACGGTTTGCAACATCCGACTGTCCCTTTCCTGGGTGGAATGGGGGCAGAAACCCTTTGCGAAAGCCTCCAGTTCAATTTCCTAGTGCGTTTGTCGCTCGACACGAAACGGAACGGCACCCTTCCGGACGCGTGGACGGTGGGTTTTGCTAGGTGTAGCAGTAGCCCCGGATTAGGACACCTCGTCCTGTGGAGCCCCCCCTCCGTACGGTCATTCTTTCTCATTCTGCCCGACAAGGCGCCCTAATCGCTCGTACCCGTCGCTCGAAGCGTAGAGAGGGATATTATTTATAAGAAAAGTTTCACATCCTGCAGCGGCGCTTTGTGGGAAAGCTTGAAAGCGTACCGAAGTGCGTACGTACCGCTGCGCCGGTTCGGTACGACCACATCGAACACTCCCCACACACATGGAGCGGCGGGTGTACTGGGCGTACGACACTTACACCACCAACCCGTTCGAAGCGCCCGAAAACCCAGAAACCTCGACCCGATCGGAAAAGCCAGTTTGTCCGGTGCGTTTTGCGGTCTCGTTCGAGTGGGTAGCATCGGTGCGGTTTCGCTTTCGGCAAGCTCTCGACGACGCTGCCTGCACAAGCACAACTTTGATAATTTATAGCATACAAAGATAATGGGTGAATTGATGTGGTAAATTGTTCATGCATCTTCCGGCTGCCGCTTCGTGTTTCCGCACCCGCCGAGACTACGCGTATGGGTCTTGTAAAGCCATCAAAAGTAAGTGTTGGTAAATGTTGCCCACGAAAAACATGGCTCAAGTGTCATGAGTCTAATTGTTCCCGATGTGTCCCGATGCGGTCATATACAAGCCACGGCGTGTGGGGCGGCCGAAGTCTAAGTGGAGAATTTATGACATGTGCCGTTGGGCTACGGGCACGGCGTTCACTGCAAGCAAAGACACTTCCTTCCGGGAAGAGCCAGTAGAAGCTTTATGCCTTTTTTAATGCACAAATCTCAACCCACCAGCGGTGTGGTTTTGCTGAACACATATTTACGAAAAATAAAACAAAGACATTGAAGAAGGCAACACGGCAAAAATAAACTGACCCGGCCCAAAGTTGACCGGCTGCCAAGCTACCTCTCCAAGAATTAGCCCCACTAAAGACCATCGGCCAAGAAGTGGCCGGCACTAGTTGAGAACTCCTGCCAAGAACATCCCGAAAGTACACCACTTAACCCAGACGTACTTACGAGCAAAGTTAACCGCCAGCGCTTCCCTGCCACGCACGCTCCAAAAACACGATCCAATTCCGATAATTACATTTTGACAGCGTAAGCCAACCAGAACGGCAGAGCAAACAATTTTGCTTGAAATGCGTTTTCCGTTAGTTTCTTCCGGGGAAAGCGGGTTGAATTGAATCCGACTCAACCCCCCCCCCCCCCCCCCCCCCCCCCCCCCCCCCCCATGATTTGCCCACACGCCTTCCCATAGTCCACCGAGCACCTCTAAGTGAATGTTTGCCATATTTGGATGGCCCTTTACGGTCTCTATCTGCTCATTTTCTACCCATTTCCGGTGCCGAGCGCCGTTCATTCGTTCCGGGGTTTTTGCGTCGGCCATTTCCGACCTTCATAATCCGTCCATCATCTCCTCCGCTGGCGTTCTCCACCGTTCTCCAGACAGTCGGATGTTGCAAACCGTACGTGGGTCGGAGTAGTGTTGAATGTGTTCGGTGGCATGTTTACCCACAGAAGGACACCCATTCTAGTTAGTTCTGAAAGCAGTGGCTTTATATTTGCGGTTCTCCAGGTCATCTTCAATCATTTTGGTTTTGCTGAGATGTTTTCTTTTTTTATTTACTGCGACACGTCTGAAGAGGTTGTTAAATTGATGCCAATTTGTGTTTTAAGTCGATAAACTCAACCTGTAGGTCGGCAGTAGGTGGCTTTTTCTATCCTTTAAGTGGGATAGAGTGGAAACAGTCTAGCTATGACTTTTCTCCACTTCCTTGCTATTCTCCTAACAGCTCCCTAAGTACAACTCGTACATGAGCCAAATGGAAAATGGAACGAAAATTGTGCAAATATGGCCCGCGTAAGCTTCCCTCGACCGCCATCCTCGTCTTCATTTCACCATTAGTGAAACGTTCCATTTTTCCAAACACGGCAACAAAGTACCGGCTCCGCACCGTGTCGCCTGTTGTTGCTTTATTTATTTAAAGGGGTTGACTTTATTTGTCGTCCTATTTATTTTTACATTTGCTCCAGACAAAACTCCAACGGCTCCAGTGCGGAAGGGACATACCAATATGCGTACACATTCCCATTGCGCTCATGTGCGCATGTGGTTAGACACCAGCTGGCAAAGAACGCACGCACACACACACACGCACGTACCAGAATCGGAAGCGGCAGGCAAAATCATTTCCGGCCGGATCTGGCTGGCAAACGAAGCCCAAGGAAGAAGAAGGAAAAAAGGCAACCCCAACCCCGATGCTTGTTTGAGCCGTTTTCTGCTATTTGCCGAGGCTGGAAAAACAACGTACCTTGGGCAAATGTTTAATGTTTGGCAAGCGAAATGACGTCTTGCATCGCCATGGGCCTAGCGGTATGCCGTTCCTATGGGATGCCGCACGGCGAGACACAATGTAGCGTGTGCTCTATTTACACTCACCGGAGTTCGGGCAGATCGGCTGGAGCGCTAAAATTTGCTTTTAATGTTATTGAACTTCCCGTAAGGAAGCAAGACAATGGGTTTATTTTGGAGCAATCGAGGCAAGTGGTCCACATAGGCTTATCCGGAGATGCATACAAAACGGCTCAGCATTCGTTATCTTTTTTGCTTTTTGAAAATACAACTAGTACCTACAACATGTACCTTCTTATCGCAAGGATTAAACATGTATTCAAACTTTTTTTATTGGAATGATTGAAAAGGAAAGATTCAAGGGATACGATCGGCTCGTGTGTTATCAAAAATAGGTTCTATAACGTAAAACTATTTTGCTTCCTAATATCTACTGTATCTAACTTTGTTATTTTATTGAGCTAATTTTCTTGCATGTTATAGATAGTTATGTAGACGTTTCATTTTTTATAAGTATGCCTTCATGCTTTTGTACAAAATTCAATTTTTACCATAATTTTTTATAAATATTATTTGTACATTACTTGAAACTTTCTTCTTCTTAAGAATCAATCTCTCTTGCGCTATCTATTATCTACTTTTTTTCAAATACGCTTCCAAACTGCAAACTGCGGCTTTGCAATTTTCATCAACTTTTCACATTTGTGTTTTTAATGACAAATCATCACGCCAAAAATGTCATTCCATCGTGAGTGCATGGTATGAATACGTGAAAAAGTGTCTCCCAGCCATAACAATTCCTGTATCCACTCGAGCACCCAAACCAAACAGGCTCCCCGCAGTGAACCATCGGCACGGTAATAGCTCGCTTTGAATAACAAAAACCCCTCATCCCGGCGACGGCTTTCCATTTCATTGGCGGGGTGGCGCACGCTAAAGAGCTTCATTTGGCAGCGCCATTTCATCATAACCGCGAGGCTTTTACCACCCATAAACCTGCCGCTTAACGTCGCTAAATATTAATTACCGTCTCGTTGGTGGTTGTGGCGAACGAGCCCTCGGATCGCATCGTGCGGAAGACCACACAGGACGGCCGATACCGATGCCGGGAATCCACCCACGACGATGTGTATGTAAATGAGACGGACACGGAGTAACGCGGGCGCTCGCTAAATACGGTATCATCATCTTCGTGTGTAGTGACGACTCGACCGATACTCCAACAGTCCGCGCATCATAAACACGGATCGTTTTGACAGCATCAGCACACTCCGTCCCATACGTGCCCCATATTGAATTCAACGTCCGACAGCGACGGCACGAAAGTGACAGACGGCAGGGCGAGTACATCCAAGTAGCCGGTGAAGCTTTCGACATCTGGAAGGACGCTCATTGGCGTCGAAACCTCTCCACGGATGCAAGTGTGCAGTGCAAGTGACAGAATTGATGGCCAGTTTCCTCTCGCGACGTGGCGTTCGACCGCCGTTGCAATGAAGTGCGTCTCACGGTTTAAGACAGATGAATCGCTTGAAAATCGCATCTCCTTAGAGTTCGAGCGTTCGAGAGTCTAACCTTGAAGTGAGTAGCTCGTATTGATTTTCAACACAACAACATTCGCATCTAACGTCTCGCAAAACGTTCTCGCATGCGCTGCCGGACGCTGCAACCGGTCTCAAGATGATCGCGGCCTGATTTATGAACAATCCGGGAGGAAACTCGATCGATCCGGGAGGGAACACCGAGTCGCGTGGCTCGCCAGCCCGTGGGAAGGAACAGGCTACTGGGCACCTGGCATGCGAACGGCCAGAACACGGGAAATAATTACATCCTCTCCGAGCGACTTCGTGCTCCAACTCCACCGCTTGCTTAAACGGTTCGAAAACGGCCAGAACACGGGAAATAATTACATCCTCTCCGAGCGACTTCGTGCTCCAACTCCACCGCTTGCTTAAACGGTTCGAAACGTCCGAATGACGGCAGCCGAGCGCCGGCAAATCCGGACTCCAAGGGTACGTCGTGATTAATTCTGGCCATGTTCCCGAACACTCGCTGCACACGCCGTTCTCCGAGCGGCGCCCTAGGGCCCCATGCACAAACACATGCACCTTGCACCGACCGGCGGGATGCGTGCCTTGGGACGTACAACGTCCGGTCGGCCGGTTCGCATGTACGCTTGCCTTTCCACGAGAAAACGTTAATTAATTTCCACCCAGCAGCCGCCCCTGTTCTCGCACCTCGTCTTCACGTACCACGCACCAAAAAACCCGATTATCCGGCCGGGTAGGGCAGGTTAATTTTGCCGCCGTCATATTGGTATCGGCCCTTTGTTTACTTTCGACATTATTCTTACGCTTCTCCTGTGTGCTTAATTTATTCTCCCTTCGTTTGCGACACACGGCTTGAAGAAGGTGAGAGGTGGCATTGCACAGGGCTTAAGTGCATCCGGATACGGACTGATTCGAGCTGATAAGATTTTGCATATTACTTGCGATAATCCTTCACTCACCCGAGGTAAAGGTGTTTCTTTTCCCATTCATCCCCAACACAACACTATCTATTGTATCTTCTCTGCGGCAAAGCCGATTAAAAGCAGCTACTCTTAATGGGAAAACACTAGCGATGATGTTGTTCGGAGTGAGACGATGCAGGCTGCACTCACTTCTACTAGAGTAGGCTCTCCGTATCAAGCGAGCTATCAAAATGGATACTAATGGAACCATAAAGGGTACACAGCATCATACATGTTTGCACACGAGAGCGCCAAAATTGCTGCTCTCGCCGCATCAACATCGATACACACAAAGCAACACACTCAATCTCCCAACTCCCAACACCGCAATCATTAATTTTCATTCAGGCGAAATTTCAACCGCTTCGCTCGCTCACTCGTCGAATCCGTTCCTTTCACGATCCATCCATTACGATTAGATTTGACGGTCGGCCATCCGTTTCGCGTCTCCGTTTGTGTGTGTGTGTGTACTGCAGCCACCGCGGTTCAATTTTGCAGCCCCCGAACGAGTGGCTGAGTAATATTTTATTTCCGTTCCGTTTCCGAAAGCTCTGGGGGATGCCGTGTGTGCAACAGCAGCAAAAAAGGGGTTTCTTTGCAATATTTTATCGATTCACCACCGCCGATCGCCTTGTTTCGGCCACTGAAGTGGCGTGATGTACAAAAGCTGCTCGACGTACGACCACGCCGGCGGCGTGGTTCGCGAGCAACAATTCGCAAACAGCATCCCAGCCCCCAGCTCATCAATCTTGATCTCTGGTGCAAGTGTTCGGTCGTGTTTTTTCCCCATGTTGCTGAAGCGGGTTTGGGGCGTTTTTTTCGTATTTCTTCATATGCAATCCTCTCCTTTTCGTTTCCTGTTTTTTGCTTTTGTTTTTGTTTTGGTTTTATATTTTTAACAAACTGTTTTTTTTTGCGTGTGCCGCTGAAACATAGCTTGCATGAAAGATGTATAAGCGATCGGGTTTATGGTCGCGCGCGCGTGTGTTTTTGTATGTGTGTGTGTGTGTGTGAAAGGCTACGATATTCATCTTTATCATGCTTCGATTCGCGCAAAAAAGTAACGGACCGAGCGATATGAGCCGCTTGATGTGTTTGATGCCCGGGTTTACGCCGAGCAAGAGTGGTGTGTGCGGAATGAAATTCGCTGTCTTGTGGAGAGGTACCTTATGCCGAGTCTCGTTAAGCAATTTTCAACTTTCATTATGTTTCGGTACGAATCGGAAGCATCAAAGTAGCAGGAAAGAATAACCGCCGGAGAGTTTCATCCATCGATAAACAAGTGTAGCAGACAAGAAAAACCTGATTTCGGGTGCAATAAATCAAGATCCGGTACGGATGCCGTCAACATGGCACAAAAGTTGTAAACTGGAGCAAGACAAAAACTTATGGAAGCGATAAAGTTTATACTGCAAAGTAAATTATTGCTTCCTTTTAAACTATTGTTAATAGTGAAGTTTAGACATATGAAGGATTCTTTGTCTTTGCTCGTAAAATAGTTATTATTCCACTGTACATTGATATAGTTTTAGAAGAAAACAATACGCATTGAACACAAAAACTCTTCAATCAATTAGTAGTAATGTAGTGCGAACGCGCCTGGGTGGATTTTAATATGCATAAATGATTTTTTTTATCTCGATTCCCGTGCGCATGCTGATCTGCAAACCCGGGCGTGGGAGCCCGAACCATGTTTGCGCTAACAAAGTTGCAACACACGTGAATCAATATCATTTATACGAACTCATTGCGGTTCGTGGGAGCGTAAGCAAATGGCAAACATGAATCTTTATTGAAAACAAAATCAATTTAAAGTTATTCGAAAAAAGCCAAGCAGCAACTATTCTTTTT